>JAHLJT010004567.1:123841476-124035577 GCA_031308135.1 Acheta domesticus | reverse complement strand
TTCCTTAGACTGCAATATTCAGAGGAGACATATTTCTGCAAGGAAAGAATTGAGTTATTCGTAGACATTCTAATATTTTCGCTTTTCGACTTGTCTTTCAACTAATATGATCCATGAATATTCAACATTACATGAAATGAAACTTTACAAAACTGAACTCATTGAAAGGGTCAAGCACGTGAGTTAATTGAATTGCTTTACATAGTAGAAGTTGTCTAAGAATAGTTTTAAATGTGGTTCTGAAGATTGTGAGAATTACTGGTAACTTGGCTCTTTTAAATCAATTCATTTATAGTTATCTCTTTAATTTGCATTGAATTAAGGAAACTCAAAAGAGTTTGAGATAGACCGATAGACGCGGTGGGAATTGGTGGCAACTGTGAACGTGGTGGGTGCGGTGGATTTAGATCATGGCAGACAGACTGAGGCAAGAGGATGTTGTAGAAGGCCATGAGGCTGTGAGGGTATTGGGGGCGGCGAGAGGTAATGGAAGGCTTGGAAACAATAGAGGTTAAGAAGTGTGTTACGAAACAGTATGTGTTACGAAATGTAAATATAGAACTTGGTATGAGTGTATCAACTCATAAAAGATAGAGCAATTGAGTTACTGTGTATATAATGGATTACAATGGAAACGCGCTTTGATTGGGAGAAGCGGGTTAGAATTCGTTAGAAATGAACGTAAGACGATTAAGTCGTGACATTAAAAGTTAAATACTTGTTTTAAATACCCAATTAGTAGCATATTTAAGATATTAGATTGGCGAAACCTTGGAGAGTGTATTAGATATAATTAATCGGTGATTCAAGAAAATAGAAAAGATATCCGCAAAAGTGGAGCAGGTAACATTTTGCCAATTGATTAGCCATGTCGAACATAGGAATAATATATATATATATATATATTTATTATTATTAATATCTATATTTATTATTATTAATATATATATATATATATATATATATATATATATATATATATATTGAAACTTGAGTGTTTTATTAAGTTAATTCAATTATTTTATTAAGTTTTATTAAGTTTAATTAAATTAACTCAAGAGCGAGGTAAACTGACAGAGGCGTTGGGTAAGTGGAAAACAGCGCCAGCTGAAATTATTGGAAAAACCGACGGTCGCGGGCGGGTACTGGAGGTTCATTAGATACGAAACAGGGTGGGTGGATGAGAAGCGATGAAGCAGTGGGGGGGTGAGCGCGGTAGGAAGGTGGGCGGGCAAGGATGGCGGTGGAGCGTTGTCAGCGAGGATGGCGGTGGAGCGTTGTGGGTGGGGATGGCGGTAGAGCGATGTGGGTGAATGTGGCGGTAGAGCGTTGTGGGCGGAGCCTTCGTTACTCCGCGCCCATCAACGCCGTCTTCTGCGAAGAACCTCCGCACCGCCCGCGCCGCCGCCCCGGGCGCATTAAAATTGGCCCAAATCCAGAAAGGCGCCGCTCGGCTCAGCCGCGCCCAGAAAAACGCCCCCGCGCACCACACGAAGAAAGTGCTTCCGTGCAGGCGCCCGAACGGCCGGGCTCTGGCGCGGGAGGAGTGCGGGACAGAGAGAGAGAGAGAGAGTGAGAGAGAGAGAGTGAGAGTGAGAGTGAGAGTGAGAGTGAGAGTGAGAGTGAGAGTACGAAAGACCGCGGGAAGCAGGAAGTCACCGATTGTTTTCATGATATAGGCATATAGAGAAAGATATTGAGTGTAGGGGAATGAAATATGAAAAAAGTGACGCGATAAACAATAAATAGATATAAAAATGAGAGAAACAAATACTTAGATATTTTTATGAAGATAATAAGATCATTCTACAGAGGAGAGTACCGTATTTGAGGCAGGGGGAGAGTCGTCGGTGAAACATTGACAGATAGGGTGTTCTGGCTAATTGAACGCTCTGGCAGAAGAAAAATTGAAATAGAAAGTGACTGAGTGAGAGAGACAGAAAAACGGCGGATGAAATGGAAAATAAGAGACAGAGAGAAGAGAGTGATGATTGGGCTTTCTTTTGAGATATTGATGGCAATGGCATAAAAATACACTGAGAGAGTAAGAGATGAAAGATAAACTAAAGGATTGGCGGGAGCAGGAGTACAGTTGTTCACAACCTGAAGCTGAACTGAGATGAAAATAAAATATGAAAATGAAGAAAAGGCAATTAAAAAAGTAAATTTTTAAACAGAGGTGAATCATGATGAACCACAAAAAGTAATCCGAAAAGGCGCAAGACCAGAAAATCAGAAAACAGTGCTGAAGAAACTACATTACTTTCCATAAAAAGTATAATCGAGTATTGCAAATAAGCAACAAAAGTATTACACAGGACATCCAAAATGTTGAAAGTAATTTGATGAAAGAGTGTGTGGGAACTACGTTGAACTTTGAGAAATTTTAGAAGATCAAGGGGGGATTGAGAACACAAAATCACAAGAGAGAGGATCGTAGAGGCAATCAGATAAATGATGCTAGAAACAGAGAAACGAAACGACAAACGCAAGTACGTGTAGTAAAAACGCTTCTTTACTAGTAATGAGAATAACAATAACACAGGAAGGGTAACATGATGTTAGGAAAAAAGCGCTATGTGGTGGGAATTAACCGTCGTGAAGGTATGAGAAAGGGGATGGAAGCCCTAAAAGGAAAGTCGTAACGTGCGTGGAGCTGACCTTAGAGAAACGAGCCATGTGAGGGAGTGCCAGATGGGGAGGAATGCTCAAGGAACGGCGGCCTGGGCGCGAGCGTAAAACGTGAACGAGTGCTGATGCGACGAGACACGAGTGCCGCGGATTGTGGCGAGGGATGGGGTGGGGCACGGGGGCGGTAAAAGAAAGCAAAGCGTGGAGGTAGAAATGGACGGTCATCGCGGCATGAACCGACTCAGAAATCGAAAACGGAAAGAAGCTCCCATGGGAGTAAGACACATATTTCCCACGAGACTCCGTCGACTGCGGTGGGCTGGAAAGAGAAGAAGGGTTTGTAGAACAGGGCGGGAAGAGTGGGGGTGTCGGAGGGAAAAGGGAAGTGGGGAATGGTTGAGGTTAGTAGGGAGTGATACAGGGAAATGGGGTGTGGAAGAGGGAAGTTGAGTGTGAAAGAGAAAAGCGGGTATTGGGAGAGGGAAACGGGGAGTGGGAGAGAGAAGCGGGGAATGGGAGATGAAAGCGGGGAATGGGAGATGAAAGCGGGGAATGGGAGAGGGAAGCGGGGAATGGGAGAGGGAAGCGGGGAGTGGGTGAGGGAAGCGGGGAGTGGGAAAGGGAAAGCGGAAAGTGGGAGAGGGAAGCGGGGAGTGGGAGAGAGAAGCGGGGAGTGGGAGAGAAGCGGGAAATGGGAGAGGGAAGCGGGGGTGAGAGGAAACGGGGAGTGGGAGAGGGAAGCGGGGAGTGGGAGAGAGAAGCGGGGAGTGGGAGAGGGAAGCGGGGAGTGGGTGAGGGAAGCGGGGAGTGGGAAAGGGAAGCGGGGAGTGGGAGAGGGAAGCGGAGACTGGGAGAGAGAAGCGGGGAGTGGGAGAGGGAAACGGGGTGTGGGAGAGGGAAGCGGGGAGTGGGAGAGAGAAGCGGGAAATGGGAGAGGGAACTCGGAAATGCATTGAGTTGGGCGAACGAAGAAATGTTCATGTTGTCCTCTGCACAGCGCATCCCTGAGTAATCATTATCTTCATAATCGTTTCATTAGCACAACATTCAGAAAACATGGTAACTTGTAATATTTAATCATTAATCAAAGGGCTACATGTTATTGGCAATTCTTTATAAGAACCAGTGGCGTAGCGTGACTCACACGTTTGGGGATGCTCAACAATAACACACAAAATGTCACTATCAACTACTTCGTCTAACAGGCGAACGCAACACAAGGCAGATACACTGGGACTACTTCCACGATCTCGATTGCTTACGACGGTGTAGGCGCTTCCCACAAAATCCTCACAGCAGTCAGGGCTGCCGATGTCTTGAAAGCAAATTATACAATGGCTCAGCTTTAATTCTTATACGCGAATGGCAATAAGACCATTTGTTAATTTATACATTGCAGACTTAAATAATATGTAATCTATTTAAGAGATAATACAATTTCTTGGATATTAATTAGAAATAGTAGTCAGGCACAATTTCTACAGTTTGTACCCATGACCAAGCGGGGACTCCCGAGTGAGAGAGAGAAAGATAATTTACTGAACGCCTGAAGTGTGCTGCGCTCTCGTGCACAAACGAGCTTCTTTCCGCAGTAGACGCTAGCGTAAAGCAGTCGGGTTTCTCTTGGTCAGGGGTGAAGAGGGGAGAGGGGGACCTCGCCATCTGCGCATGCGTCATTGCTCGTCGCAATCTGGCGGCAGAACGCTGAAGTATTTTAGCTTCCAACCAATCAGAGGCCAGCTTCAACAGCCGCCGATTCAATCATAGGAAATCAATTTTAAATTAATACAAAACGTGTTTCGCTCAACAGACCACTTCTAAGATTATCAATACAGTATTAAAGGTTCTTATATACGGGGATGCTCAGCATCTCAGCGTCCCCTGACGCTACGCCACTGATAAGAACTTCATGTAAATATATTTAGTAAAGAAAGAAGACATGTTATAGCGCATTCACTCCTAAAATTCACTTAGAATCAAGAGAACCTTACATCCTAAACACGTTACAATTTAGAACGCAAGTTCGTGTTCAACGTTTCCTCAAGAAACGCACATAGGTTTTGCCATGCGAAGGAAGATTTAAAAATTGCTTCCGTTATTACATCACAAAGCCAATTTAAACGTTGGCAAGTTGGCAGGAAATACGGCTCGCGGGGCCGAAAACTATGCATGACCGGGAATCGAACCAGCCCCAGGCATGGTGCGACTCACCGGTTTCCTATTTTGTGTCCCCACCCTTTTTCTCTTTGAATAGAGAACAAGAATTAAAGCTTCCAGAAAGATGGTGTGTGTGTGTGTGTGCATGCGTGCGTAAGCGCGCGCAAGCGCGCGCGCATGTGCGTGTTCATGTGCATGTGCTTGTGCATGTACATGTCTGCTTGCCTGCATGTACCTGTGTATCTCACAAGAATAGGCCACGATGAAAATTTGTTTCTCTCTCGATTGTTATCGTTATCCTGTTTTATTTTAAGAAATCTGCCACGCGTGTTCCAGGAAGCACGTCGACCTTCCCTTTTCTGGTATGCGTGCTTAATTCTTCGTCCACAGTCACCTCATCCAGCCTCCTAACCCCTTCTCTCGCACCCTCTCGCCGCTTCCTGCCCCAACGGCCTCCTCTCGGCCTCCTACCATTTGCTTCTACTTCCTTCCGTCACCTCTTCCCGTCACATCCGCCCCTCCTCCCGCCTCCTCCCGCATTCTCCCACCTCCCACCTCTTCTTCAACATATCATTTCTTTTCACTCCTTCTTATCTTTCTTGCTAATCCTCCCGCCCCTTCTCCTCTCTTTCCCCTCCTCTGACACTTCTGCTCTCTTCCACCTCCATTCGCCACCTCCTGCCTGCTCCAACCTGCCCCCGCCGCTCATTCCACCTTCTACAACCGCTTGCCTTCTTTGCCTTCTCTTACCGTATATTAGTGTCTTCTTCCGCCTCTTGATATCTATTAGTGCCTTCTCCCGTCTCTTGCCATCCATTAGTGTCTCCTCCCACCTCTTGCCGATTATTAGCGTCTTCTCCCGCTTACTATCTCCTACTCCCGTCACCTCCCACCTCATAGAGTCTCCTTCCGTTTTCTACCGCCTTCTCTTTATTACACATGTCAATGAAATAACTTGATACTATGTGGCTACGCTGAAGTCCTTTAAGGTATTGCAAAACTCATTCTAAAGTATTGTAGCCTTTAGAATTTTGGCATTCATCGCAGATCCTGCGGAAAAGAGACCATATAGAAGGGCTAAGGAAAAAAAGCAAAAAAGCCGTGAAGAGAGAAACACCTGCCGTCAGAAGACATATATATATATATATATATATATATATATATATATATATATATATATATATATAAATCAAACAACTCTTTCCTGGCGCAGACGTTACGTATTCTCCTTCTAGGCATTGGTCTCCTCAACACCTGACACGTAACAGGTGCCGCAGAAGGTCGCTCGCACCCTTGCCTCTGTGCTTACTTCTCGACGAAACACACTCCTCCGCCAACATCTCGACGAAAAAAGCATGCACTGCACTTACGGAACTCATAAGCTTGGGTTGACGCGCCCAGAATTAATAATCAATCATGTTCTTGAAGGCAACAATTTTCGTTTTCTGAAAGTTTACTTTTAGTAGCAATGAGTCATTGTGTCTGTCGAGACCGAGGAGGTGGGTGTAAGTTGTAATGGTGGCGGTGGGCCCCCGGGTCAGTTGTTTGCGCGGGCACCCGTTGAGGATTCCTTTCCTCAACGCCGCTCCCTTACGTGAGAATTGCTGGACGCGACTTAGTTCGGTATCATGCTTCACGGATCAGAGGGCTGAGGAGGAGTTCAACCTATCACGGGAGATCTCTCAGGAATTTTAATAGCCATTATTATTATTATTATTATTATTATTATTATTATTATTATTATTATTATTATTATTATTATTATGTTTTATTTCAACAACTCATCTTTTCTGACACAATTAATGCAATGTTTCGGTACTTGATAAGGTCTTCTTTTACTGTGAAGCCAAACATCCATATTCATCACTTGTACACAAATAGTACAGTACAAAGTACAATAGAATAATTTAATCACACAATATAGTAATGTTACATTAGTAAAGGAACAAAAGCCATTTTCGAAAACGGTAAAATTATTTTTTCATTGTCTCTTGTTAAGCATTTTTACATGTTTTATTAATTTGATGTTTTTATACTTCAATTCATTTATTCATGGAAATGTAAAAATACGGATTTAATGCAGTGCTCTGTAATAGTATTATTTTATTTTATTTTTTATTTTAAAATTTCTGATACAGCGAGGAAATCGCTTTACGTGAATAGAACTGCAACAGTAGAGCGATGATACTCCGATTGGAGACCTCAGTAATCAATAATTATTGTATGCGAAGAAAATGAGGAAATAGGGTTATAGGTAACAACTACAGGAAGAAGAAAGTTACAGAAAATAAGTTTGGGAAATAATGCGCTTCACTTTAGGGCGGTTTAAATTTATTTTCTGGAAATCTAGATTTGATTCTTAGGCGTTGGCTGTAGGTTTTTCCTAGATTGAATAAGGAAGTAGCAGGGAAGGATGAATGTATATGATTGGCGTCTGATATAATAATCAATCTTGTGAAGAGCAAACTCAATGTGGAGTTTTTTTATACGTATCAAGATGCTTTGACAGCAGTGCGAAGGATTTTATTTTGGAATGTGTGGAGCCTTTTTCGTATCAAAAGAGCAGCTCCTTCCCATACCGGACGTGCATAATTAAGTATGGCAGTTTTGTAAAGTAAAAGGGAGAGGTCAGTTTTAAGAGCTTTTTGTTTAATAAAGGATGTAATTTATAATGTGCGAACTGTCTTATTACATTTATTTAAAATGTGGGCTTTCGAAGTTAGTCTTGTGTCAAAGAGCACTCCTAGATATTTTATCGGTTAATTTGGAGAATTCCACGGAACGCTTTGATTATTAATATGTCTAAGAGTGGGATCGTTGATACCCGAAATTATTTATTGTCTCTTATAGCCTCATACGTAACCATATAAATTACTTAACTGTGGCAGTACCAAAAGGGTGGAACGAGGGCTGAAATTTTGTGTTTTTTGGATTATTTTTTAAAATTGAAAATAAACAATTTTGTTTATAATAATATTTTGCTTAAAATATGACACAATTTATGTAAAGGGTTAGAATTTGAATTATCTTAACAATTCAGAAAAAAATCGGGATGCATTTGAAAACTGCAACAACAAAATACATTTTGGATTTGTTTCTTGCACTTTAAGCCTTACAGTTAGTGAAATATAATAAAATATAATGATATATTATAAAGGTACTTCACATAAAAATGTAACAGGTAACCTTATTAAATATATTTGATGCATAGTCACTCTTTTGTCATTTGCCGGGACTAAAATGACATAATTGTTTAAATGTTTATGCACATGTGTGTTATTTTAAAAACAAACTTAAAAATTTAGAAAAATCGATAAAAACTTTGGTAAAATCAAAATTTAAATGATGGACTCCGGAGACCCCCCTATCAGTTGGTAATGAACAGGATCGTTTAATCCATGGTGCTGCAAGGGTTTATTGTCCTAATAAAAATAAACAAAAGTCAACTTACAAAATTTCATTAGGTTTCTTTAAAATCAATAAAAATGCCTCCCCTCAATCAGAGTAAAATTCTCTTTCCCATAAATATTATGCAATACTTATGTATCGTGTAATAAAAATCGAATAGTGAGATGTGAAAATTCATTGCCCAAGAGGCACGTTGTTACCACATTTTCAGGAGATTAATATAACACGATTTGATTGAAGTTCCAAGAAATGAGTTTTGCGAAGCCACTACATTTTTAATAAAAATGATGATCGTTCAGCTCAGCAAGCTGATTGCATAATCTTTACATTACATTTTTTTAATTATTGATCTATTTGAATATAGAAAAGCTGGATTTAAAAAAAATTAAAATGCAGAATTGCATCTTAGCGCAGTAAGTAACATCATTTGTGAAATCCTAATTCGATTACGTACATTACGAATATAAAACACTATCTGTCAACTTGCAGAATGGATAAAATGACAGCACTACTGCTCATGATTTATGTCGTGCATTTTTCCTGACAGGGAAGTGCCAGCTTTTGATGCATCATTAGATCAACATCAAATGACCCTCAAGTTATTAATCATGCTTAGACGAACTTGATTAATGATGATAAATTGATGTAGAACTAGTTCCATCGTATTCGTACGTTTTTATATTCTTTCTTTGAGTGGCTCGTTTTACATTTTCGGGAGTGTATTAAAGCAAACCAACCAACTTAATTCGCAGAGAAAAAACTTAAGTAACGACGAAGTCAGTACATTTCAGTCATGAAAACTATTTTTTTTCAGGGGTCCCTATATTCAGGTTTTTAATTGACTGTACTGTGTTACATAATGAAAATGATTAAATGAATAAATGGAAAATTATGCAGAGGCAATATTTGCAACTTTGACAAAGTTTAATTAATTTAATCAATTGAATTAAGAATGAATTGTGAGTTGATATCTTAGGATGAGTACATAATTGTAAAAATGCAATGAAAAAATAAACGATGAAAAGCGAAAAAAAAGAAGCGACGAAAAAATTAACGATAAAAAGCAATGAAAAAATATTCCTGCAAATAAAAATTACAACACACACTAAATAGATACAAATTATCTAATATGTATATAGAAGTACTATCAAATATGTCATATATTATTTTTTATATTTTCCTTATTTATTTCCCTTTTACACGCATTTCAACCAATAAAATAATATTTCTATTATCCAGTATTTCAATTTCTCGCACATTCCTTGTCTGTCATTAACCCGGATAATGGAGGATGTATTGGAATACAAACAGAACAACCCGAAATTACCGAGCAACAGAGGAGCAAGGGCTTGTGCAGGGTGGAAAGCAGCACCTGCCTTGGATTCATTTGCCACTCCGGGACCGATGGCAGAGCCTTCGTCATCCGCAGGTAGGAGGCTGCGATTGGACCGCGGGCGCCTCGCGCAGACACCGCCACCCCCGTCCACCTCTCCCCCCCCTCGACGAGCAATCAGAGCGGACGGCGCCCGCCGCGGCCACGCGTCGCGCCCCAAAAATTTAATTATGCACGACAGGCTGTCGCGGGGTGGGGCTGAATCAACATTCCTGAGGCGTCGCCGCCGCTGTCTCTGCACCGACGCTGCCTCCACCCCCGCCGCCACCGCCTTCAACCCCGCCGCCTTCGTCGTCGCCGCCTTCACCAGGCCGCCTTCGCACCCGCCGCCTTCGGCCTTCGTCCCCGCCGCCTTCTCCCCCGCCGCCTTCACCCCGCCGCCTTCGCCCACGCGCCTTCGCACCCGCCGTCTTCGCCTTCGTCCCCGCCGCCTCCGCCGTGGCACCTTCACCCCCTCCTCCTTTGCCCTCGCTACCTTCGCCGCCCGGGCTCTCAAGCCCGCTCCGACCACCGGGCTCTGCCCCCGCATCCAGCCCCTACGCTCCCCCTTCCAGCCGTGTCGTCACCTTTTGAACGCCTCCACAGCCTTCAATGCATATTCCGCTTGTAACACTTTCGCCGCCCACGCCACCACACCCCCTAGCTGCCGTCTCCGCCGACAGTGCCGCCGCTGTCCCTGCGCGCAGCAGAGTATCGATCAGCAGCGCCTTTCCCCCGGGGGTGGAGGTGCGGTGGCGGCGGGGAGGGGGGCGCAGGCGGGGAAGCGTGAAAGAGTGTCGGTGATCTGCCCCTAGGCGCCTTCGCCGTCGCAGCCGCCGCTGCTCTTCCCCACGCGGGACAGCGCTCGCGGCGCCCCAGCCGACGCGTGGTCTCCGTCACCGCCCCCGCCGCCTCTGGGCATACGCCACCACCCTCGCCCCCGCCACCGCACTCCGCCGCCGCCCCGTTCCCACCACCACCGCCGCCTCCATCGCTGCCCCAGCTGCCCCTGCTGTCCCACGCGCCCAACGTCCTAGCCCCAACACCCCCGCCGCTACCACTGCCGCCGACCATTCGCAGCCGCCCCCGCCGCCGCCGCCGCCGCCGCCGCCGCCGCCGCCGCCGCCGCCGCCGCCGCCGCCGCCGCCGCCGCCGCCGCCCCTCCACCGCCACCCGCCGTTCCCACTGTCCCCGCCTCAGCCCGCCCCTGCCACCTCCACCCCGCCTTCGCCCTCGCTGCCGCCCGCGCCGCTGCCTCCGTGACCGTCTCCGCCCCCCTCGGCCTCCTCGCCGCCCCACACTCGTTTCTTCGCCGCGCGAGAGGCGGTTGGAAACATATTTGAATATTTGAATGCCGAGCGAGCGTAGCAGTTTCGCGGAGCCCTTCGCCGGCGCTCGCGGCCTCCGCGCGTCTCTGAACCGCGAGTTTTCAGGTCGCAAGGTTTCTCGCCCCCTCCCCACCCTCTGCCCCCTTCCGTCCGCCCTGCACCCCACTGCAACTCCGCCCGGCCTACGTCGCCTCCGGGGGTCGGGGCGCTCGGGACAGGACTGTGCACTTAGATCGAACGGCGGGTTTCTCCACTCGGCGAGACGTAATGCATGGATGCTTGCGTTTCTGCGTTTAAAGATGTAACTTCGCAGAGGCTCTTGTGCTGATTCCAAATGCTGCGGGTGAAAGTTTGGGAATCGGTCTTGTACTTTGAATACCGCTGAAATAATATTTCACAATTTTATTGTTTTTCTGCTTTAAGCTCAAATAGTGAAGGGATGTTGATGAATTCAGCGCAAAACTAAAAAATTCCTTGTTGACGGTATGTTTTACACTTACCGAGTTGAATTGTCACAGAACATCGCTGTTGCAGTTGCATTGGAACCTCTGGCGTTAGTATGGTCCAACTTCATCATCTTTAAAAATTAAGTTTATTTATTGTGCAAAATTTTTTTTAAGTAAAAAAAACACTTTATAAACCTCTAGTCACAAACATCAAAACACTCTAAAAGACAAGAACTCTTTCACACTGTAAAAGGCAGACCATCACCGGAATACACTGAAAGACACTCAGACACTGAAAGTCACTCGAACTCTGTGAAAGACACTCGAACTCTGTGAAAGACACTCGAACTCTGTGAAAGACACTCGAACTCTGTGAAAGACACTCGAACTCTGTGAAAGACACTCGAACTCTGTAAAAGACACTCGAACTCTGTGACAGACACTCGAACTCTGTGAAAGACACTCGAACTCTGTGAAAGACACTCGACTCTGTGAAAGACACTCGAACTCTGTGAAAGACACTCGAACTCTGTGAAAGACACTCGAACTCTGTGAAAGACACTCGAACTCTGTGAAAGACACTCGAACTCTGTGAAAGACACTCGAACTCTGTGAAAGACACTCGAACTCTGTGAAAGACAATCGAACTCTGTGAAAGACAATCGAACTCTGTGAAAGACAATCGAACTCTGTGAAAGACAATCGAACTCTGTGAAAGACAATCGAACTCTGTGAAAGACAATCGAACTCTGTGAAAGACAATCGACTCTGTGAAAGACAATCGAACTCTGTGAAAGACAATCGAATATGTAAGATATATTTTATTATTTATTTAATTTTGTCTAATTGTGATAATTTATTAGATCTATTTGATTTATTAGATAATTTTGATAATTTATTAGATCATTCCGGAGCATGTTCAGTGCTTTATTAAAGAAATAATGAGGATTCAATGAATGCTGATGGAGCTATAGTTGTAATCAAGGCAAAGGAAACTGGAGACCCGCAACAAACCTCTGCGTATCCAATTTCTCGATCCCAATTTCTCAAACTGACTCCCGAATGGAATTTGCTCTCCGTGTTTTGCCATGCATAATCATTGCCATCCCCCATTCCTTCCTGAAGAAGTAAGAGATCATCGGAACTACACAAAGAAAGTTGATATTAAAATCACGAGACTAATATTAAAACCTAACATAGGTCATAACTCATTATTGTGCATGAACTAATTAATAAAATAATTGGCTCCTTCTTATGCATGAATCTCATGAATCTTATGCATGAATTTAACTTCATTGTATTTGCTACTTCTATTGGATGCTGACACTGCTCTTGATTTCATTCTGAGACCAATTTGTTCGGTGGAAGAAACTTGGTACGCCAGATAGCGTTTTGTTGTATAAACTTCTTCTCAACTCTTGAATCCGCATTTTCCCTGTACCTGTTGCTATAATTCATGCCGGTACTTTCTACTACAGGATGAGGAACAAATATTATCTGTCGCTTGCAATTTTTTTAAAGAAAGAAATGATTTTGAAATGATGTACAATGAGAAGGTATACTAATACTGTAATCACTGATGAGTAGAGACCGGATTTTTATGTAATTACATATTTTTTGTCTTTCTTCTTACCGTTCTCAAAATTTTAATCTTGGCTAATTGTCGCCGACCTAACACAATATCCAATTTTTTCGTTACATATTTTTACATATTTGGCACTATATTACACATTTTACATATTTCGCTATTTTCTCAACATTTCTTTGTATTTTATCAATTTTCGTATATATTTTTAAGAAAAGAAGTATTTCTAAAGTATTTAGCATTTTTTACTACATTATAACTGCATGGTACTGCGTACTGTACTCTACTCGAGGTGCGCTTTGGGAAGACGTGGTTGGATATTCTCACAGTTCGACGCGCCTGCTTCAGTTACCTCAGTGGCAGGAAGTGATCGTCAGCGACAGATCATTCTCACCTTTAGATGTGAAAAGTATCATTGACGCCGCATTTGGCGACCTTTAACCTTAATTTCCAAGAAACGTTGGCGATCGCCGTCCTGTAACACTTTGATGAGAATTTTCCGTACTGCAGTGATTGTTGGTGTTCGTAGATTTCGCCAGTTTGTATGATGGCTTCTATTGCGTCTAGTCTGGGTGCTAAACTACATCTTGGATAACAATTTGTGAAGGTTTAACTACTGATAGGAAAATTGTATGGTGAAAGGGTACATCACTGTGCTTTCCTAATGATTTTTAAAACGTTTGCATTGATTTTAAAATTTGTATAGGAATTTTTTGTAAATGTCAGTTCGTATTATGTAAATTAGTTTTATAATTAGAGTATTTTAATATTACATATTATATCCGATTTTACATATTTATTACATATTCCTACTGTTTTCATTACATATTTTGACGTTTCGTACTACATATTTTTCCGGTCTCTACTGATGAGTCACCAACTGCATAATACAACTCGAAGTGCTAAAAGAACGTTCTTTTTGACGAAAGTGCATTCTTTCTTGTTTAAAAAATGGGATGCAAATATGGAATATCACCGATATTATGCATTAAATGCTAAATAATTAGTCCAAATTAAAAATTACATGTTCTGTTTGCTTGAAATTGGAGAACAACTAAACAAATGGCATAATACCGTACAGTAGAGATATTCATTTGCCTTGATCACAAATGTAACTCTCTTTGTCTTATCCAGCGCAGTCTGCATGTGACCAGATCTCAAACATTTTACACATAGTCCATTGTTCCCCCTAGTGTTTGCCGAAAACATTCCTAGGAAGAACAAGCACTCTGTATCTTGACTGCAACGTCCCTACTTTCCTGGAATGCCAATGTATTCCATATATGTGACACGTTCATTTTGGTACTCGAAATTTCAAAACAGGCAATGGGCATGGGAAAACCAAACAATAAATACACAGTTGTTAACCCCAATCACTAAGCTCCAAACTAAAATATATTCAACATTCATAAAGATAGTAATTTGAATGTTACACAATAGTTCCTGCTTAACGACAAAAGTTTTATATACCTCACCAAAAGTAAAATTTCTACTGTAAAAATTGTAAATCACTGCCCTCTTCAACAAAGTTGGATTGACGAAATGCACGACGGCGCACCGTTTCTAGAGCTTTCCGCCACAGAGCAGCTCTTGCGAAGCCAGATCATGCGATATTCCACATTTGTGCCCCTATTCCACGTGTATGCAGCATATCCCTTCTTTAATCTAATTTTTGGCTTTGTTAGGGTACTCTATTGTAGGTGCAGTCCTTGGTCTAGTCCTAGAATGACGCTTCCAAGTAATTCTCAGTCGTAATAATTCAGCGCTTCCTGCACTCTTTTTCATCGCCACCACTGCTGGCCTCATTGTTGCTAGCATCTCCTCTGGACCCTCTCTCCCCCACCCTTTATTTCGCTGCCCGTCTACATAGGGTTCTCGGTGATCACTTCAACCTCTACATTTCCGATTGCGTACGCGAGGTGCTGCACCCGTATCAGTCTAGTTTCGTCCTGGAAACCCCATCGCATTTTCCCGACTTCTCCACCTATATGTCATGTTCACCTTGCCTACACTTTGCTTTCATCCCATCTCTTCCCCACCTACAACTTGTTTCTTTCCCGTCTGTTCTCCACCTGCCTTCTCTCGTTTCTTTTGCGTCTTCTCTCCAACAACACAAATTCCTATTCACCGTCTCTCGTCCTCCTTCCCTCCATTTCCCTCCTTGTTCTGTAGCATCTGCCCAATTCATTCCCGCTCCACCACACCTCCAAACATTCTTCTTCCCTCCAAGCATCATCATCCGCCTCCTCTAATGCTTCCCCTCTCCTCCTCCTCGTCCCCCTTCCCCACCTCCTTCCCGTCTCCTAACTGCGCCCTAATCGCAACATCCGTCTCCCAACTGCCTCCTACTCTCCTAACTGCAACCTCCCCGCCTCTAACCCGCCTTCACCTCCCCTCCATTCCGTCTCTATTGCCGTCACCGTTTTTGCCACAGCCATTCCCGCCCCACCACGTTCCGCCATGCCACGCCTTTGTTGCTTCCCCTCCCCTCCCCTCCCTCCCATGCCCCGCTCCTCCCCGCCCAATCCCGCCACGCCGCCTCCCCAACCCGTCACTTCTCCTCTCTCCGCCCTGACACGCTCGCGCCGCTTCCCCGCCCTGCCCGCCGCTTCCCCTCCCCTCCCCCCACCTTGCCCGCCCTGCCACACCCCTGCCGCTTCCTTCCCCTCGCCGCTTCACCACCCCATGCCGTCCCGCCCCGCCCCGCCCCAGCGCTGCCGCCGCCGCCCCGTGCGTCTCCACGCCTCGCAGCCGCACAAAGCGCGAGGCCGTAAATTCCACCTGCTATTTGGTTAGTCATTTTAATTATTTACATGTACCTGGTATCCTAAAAACTCGGCACAATGGCCTGATTTATTCAGTGCCGTATATTCGGGCGAGCCATTAATTCTAGGGTACAATGCGGACCGCGCGCGACTTCTGTTCTGTTATTTAGCCGCCCCTCCCCCGATCTCCTCCCCCCCACGCGATCCCTCCTCTTCCCTCCGCCCCGCCCTTTCACCGCTCAGGAGAAGCACGCAGAGCGCCCGAGTAATGGACACATCGGAGCGGCGTGTGGCGTCGCTGGCTGGGCGCCCCCTTCGCTTCACTGTCTCTCTTGCCAAACAGTTGGTTCTCTTCATGTGCTAAATGTAGGAAAACAACATATTATTTTACAAGTCGTGCCGATTTCCTCCTCATTTTCCATATCCAATGCCATTTTCCATATCCAAGATATTCAAATCGCAAAGTGTTTTTTCTCAAAGGTCTCTCTCTCTCTCTGTGACTGTCTCTGTCTTTGTCTCGGTTTCTTTGTCTCGGTATATCTTTGTCTCGTTATATCTTTGTCTCGGTATATCTTTGTCTCGGTATATCTTTGTCTCGGTATATCTTTGTCTCGGTATATCTTTGTCTCTGTTTATATTTGTCTGGGCTTATCTTTGTCTCGGTTTATCTTTGTCTCGGTGTATCTTTGTCTCGGTTTACCTTTGTCTAGGTTTATTTATACATCTATCTCTGTCTGTATATGACTCGCACTGTCTGTTTCTGTCCCTGCCTATCTCTCTGTCTATCTCATTCTCTACATCTCTCTCTAATTATCTATCTCTGTCATTTTATCTGTCTCTATCTCTGCCTCTGTCTCTGCCTACCTCTGAGTATCTCTACCTGCCTTTCTGTCTCAATTTATGTTTCTACGTGTAAACAACACCCACGTCTAAATTGTCTATAGGATATTCATCAAAATTTGTATTCCCTAGTTGATTAGGCTGATGTCGGGATCCTTCCAATTTTGAAAGGATATTTTATTTTTTGAAAGTCATTTACATAACAATTTCTATCACATTCTGACGGCTTGTCTAACATTTCCAAAATATTCTTACAGATGGTTCCGAATTTTTCTTTAAATGTTATCTCGAAAAAGAGTTATTACAATAATAAAGAACCCATTTCAACCAAAACTCACAAGTTCGAAAAATTTGTATAGTTTAAACATTTCCACCAGCTACATTATTTGTATTAAAAGTTGTTTCTTAATAAAATATGTTTTCAAACTTAGACCTTTAAATAATGTATCATACAACTTTTATATGAAAACCACTCGTATTTTAATTTTTAGTGAAATAGTTACATTAAAAACCTAAACAAGATATTTTTAGAAACTGCTCCACATTTTCATTACCATTGATGAAGGATATCACAGTATTATCTTCATAATATAAGATCCTATTTTCATTAAAAAGTCAATTTTTTCGAACCTATCTTACACGTTTAATATTGAAGTTAGAGATTTCATTGTTAGTTTCGTTGCAGAGTATGCCTGTTTATCGTCTCCTGTATTATTTCAGTAGTATACCTTTGGGTTCCGGCTCTCACACGCAACCAATATTTATAAATTAGGGCTCTAAAGAAAGAGAATTTCACGGAGACTTGACGAATTCCACTTTGACATTAAGAATATGGATGGTTTCTTTAAAAAAACGCATCGAAATATTCATGTAAAATGCAACCCGCATCACATGTCAACGTACATCGGCAAATAGCTCATAAACAAAGCGTTTTAGAGCCTTAAAAAGTAAAATTTTGAGACCAAAGGCCTCAAAGAAACGTTTTTCAGACTACAATATACAAGATGAGACATTCTCCGATCCATTCAATTAACTTTTCGGTTCCATGCTTCAATACTATCAAGGCCACCTCAATATTTCAGCCCTTCCTGCTGGTAGCAATTTTTGTGGCGACACGCTAAGAAGGCTTAGATTCGACAATCTTTATTTACGCTTTCTGTTAACATCGTAGTTTGTGCAATCTGACGAGGTTTATTTGCATAATCATTAATTCAAGATTTGCTCTCCAGCAACAACTAGAAGTACTATTATAGTTGCTTGATACCTGTACCTATGAAGATTGTTTCTTATGCGTATAGTGAAACTTTTGAATTAACGTTTTTTCATGGTCTATAACTGCTGTGTACTTAATTGTGGAGGGGTGTGGGTGTTCAGTGAAGAGTGAAGACTGTGTTTTGTGTTTTACCCGAATCAATATTTTCGTTATCATTCAATGAAATTTTCAAGTCAACGGGTTCAGACACGTAGCTTTCTCAAAAGTAAAAAGCTAATATTTTTGTGTCTATCACGAAAAACTAAAACCTAATTGACAAAGAATATTGAATAATTACTTCAAATGTCTTGAAGTAAGTGTTGGGAATTGTTACAAACAAATTCTCCATGATATTGAATAAATATTTATTGATCATTTCTTTTACACATTAATTTCATTGTTATTTATTTTATTTGTAATTGTGTTAGTACATTGCAAGTTACCTTTATAAATTTTAAACAAATAAACACGTTTCGTTAACTACTTTCCCTCTTAGAATGAAAATAGAAGGATAGGAATGAGTGTGGGGTCTAACATGCGAGAGCTCTCGCACGGGTACGCTAGTTATATCTAATCATATAACGTGCACTCATTTGAAAATGTTAGTAGTTTCACAGTAATTTTACTTCTGAATTGTGAAGACCGCGGAAGACCGCATATGGCGGGAATGTACCAAAATGGCAACGTTGCTGTGAGGCATTTCTGCAGCGTTTGAAACGTGTCTAGCTTTCATGAATATTGTTATTTAGAATCAATACGTGATATTCGTCTTTGAACATCGTAAAACTAAGTTTTTGTTTGTGAAATTTCGTTTCATCTATTTGATTTAAAAGTATTAGTTTCGCGCAAACATCATTTATACGGTTTCCAGGTAAACTATTCAATTGTTAAAAGACGACAGGTGTGAAACATTCATACGTTGCTCTCTTCAATGGTGTTTCAGCTCTGTGTTTAATAAATTATTAACTTCTATGACTTAGTTTCTATCGCTGGTTATGGCACAGTCATTCAGAAGTCGATGCTTTCTTCGAAATAATAAAGGCAAATGGGTGTGCAATGTTAATATATTCTTCTTAGTATAATGGAACGCATTTCGTGCATTTACAGTTTGGAATTTAATACTTGTTTGATTTACAGACTGGTAAGGAATAGCAACTGTTTCTGTCGAAGTAATTACAGATTGGAACGACTCACAGCTCATTCGGTTAGTAGGTTTTAAGTTATGGTTGAAGTGTAGGTTTCACATTGCAATATTAAATACTAATAACATTTACAAATAATACTAAAAGTATGTGCTATTGTAGAACTACTAGATTTTTTCTTAATCCGTACAAAATATGTTTATAAGTGGAATTATATTTAGCATCTTTTTTAATATTTAAGAAATAAATGATGTAATGGATATTGTGCAAATGAATTGGAAACCACAATCCAGGGGTTGGTATGGTATACATTTGTTAGAAACTTCAAACAAAAATATCAGAAGGGCAGAACATAAAAATAATTCCCTGAACTAATTTAAATTAGTTGTAAAACTGTCGCATTGCAATGATTACGCAATTATAGCGTTTGAACACTTTTGGAGATTTTCTGTGTGTTTTACTCTCGAAATATTGTTTGACCGAAGGCCATTGATCGTTATTATTCATTATACGTAAACCGTTATAACTTCAAAACAAGTTTCTCATACAATTGTTTATCAGAATATTTAAAGGTCGAATGAGATATATAGACGAAAAAAATTATAGAAATGTAATTAACTGCGCGGCAGTCGTTGCTGGAAATGGTAACATTTTATGTGACATATCTTTTTTATTTTTGAACCCGAAAATGCTTTGAGAAATAAACTAAATACGTTGATTAAATTATCTCGTTCAACTCTTTTCACCCACAAGTGGAATTGGAGAGGGAAAATTATAATTAATGTAAAAATTTTCAGTCGAACTCTCATTAATATTGAAGTACATAAACACCAGTGAATTACCATGTACTAACGCTCTCTCCGAGCTCGTGATCATATTTTTCTGCGCACGCTCCCGATAGATTTAGGATACCGTGTATATTAACATGTTACGTGTCATGTCGCAGGCTAAAGCTCGATAATTTTTTTTAAGCTGCACTTTTTGCCTAGCATGTAGTTAACAGTGCGTAATGCGTTTCCCCTTATTAGCAACCGGCGCACAAAATTCCGACCGCTGCTTTTATTTCCGTCGCTCTCGCGGACGGACAAAAAAGGGCGTGCGCTCGCAGGTGTTAGATTTAACAGCAATCAGCGGGCCGTGTTTTATTTCTAACTGATTGTCGGAATGTCGGGGCTTGTTTCAAAGGAGCGGAGTAAATCGAAACCGCCGCCGCGGCGGCTAATTACACAAGTGGTTGCCGCTCGGGCGGGCGTATGTGCACGCACGTGAAAGCCCACGCCCACCTTTCGCAGGCGCGTCGAGGATATCGGCGTTTCGCCCCTTCCCCTTCCACTCTTGAACTCGGGGGAGGGGGCGGAGGAGGATGATTAGGCCATGGGTGGGGGAGGGCGAGTGGGAATGGAAGGGAAGGGGAAGAAATGGGATGAGAAATGGGACTCGGGGAAGGGAGATGGTGTTGGGATGAGGAGGTGCAGAGAGAGGGAGATGATGTGGGAGGGGAGTGAAGGGAGGAGGTATGGAAGGTCAAGGAGAGGGGAGGGAGGAGATACAGAAGGTGGAGGGGCAGGGTCATGGAGAGGAGGGATGGGAGTAGGAGCAATTTGAGTGGGGATGAAGGGAGGAAGAGGTAGAATGGAGACAGGTGGGGATAGGAGGATATCGCGGAGGGAGGGGATTCGAGAGGGGATGAGGCAAGTGAATGAGGGGTCACGGAGAGGAGGGGCGAAAGGCAGGAAGGTATGGAAAGAGTTGTGGAAAGGAGGGGTTGGAGGGGGGAGGCAGGGGAGGGGCGGGGAGGCTTCTCTCACGTCGCTGCGTGCTCAGGTTCTGTGATCGGTGCGATGCGTCGGGTGTCGCCGGCACGCCCACTCATGCAGCTCGCTGGCGCGATTCAAAGGCAGCTCCGATGAACCGGGCGGCGTGATGACGAGGCGAGCGGAAAGAACAGGGAGAGGGACTGTTTGCTGATTTGGAACTGTTTAAACGTTCTTTCGTGCCACAATTTGGACTTTTGTCTTTATTTGGGGAAATGTAGAAAACATTGCAACCAGTGTCATACGAATATATCTACTTTAACTATTGTATATTGACTTCTCTCGACCTAACCTGGAATGAACGTGACATATAAACCGCAGGTTAGTGGATGATGAAATGATAAAAATGGAGTAATGGTGAGAATAGATGGGATAGTGATAGTAGATGATAAAGGCAGTAGCTGTGTATGTTTGAATCTCGTGTATCGCATAGATGCTTTGGCGATTGTGAGGGGATTTTGATATGATTGTTTCTTGTACCTACAATTTAAAGTTAAAATCCGTAATATAGAATCCTGATCACTTTCTTACATTACAGATGTATCTCAAACTCGTTTCTGTTTTCATTACTGTTATCGTCTCCTGTATTATTTCAGTAGAATGCCTTTTCGTTCCGTCTCTCACATGCAACCAGTTTTTATAATTGAGGTCTCTAAAGAAAGATAATTGCACGCAGACGTGACGAATTGCGCTTTGACTTTAAAAATATGAAGGATGTGTTTAAAAAAACTCATCTAAATATTCAAGTCAAATGCAACCCGCAACACTAGCCAAAGTTTTCGTCAAATAACTCCTAAACAAAGCGTTCTAGGGCCTTAAAAACTAAACTTTTGAGGCCACAGGCCTCAAAGAAACGTTTCTCACTTCATAATCTACAAAATCAGATATTCTTCGACATTAAATTAAATGTTCGGTTCCGCGCTTCAGTACTATCAAGGCCACCTCAGTATTTCAGCCCTTAATGCTGGTAACCATTTTTGTAACGACACGCTTGGCTTAGCAAGCTAGCACCCCAGCAAGCTAGCACCCTAACTCTCCAAAACATTCTCTGTTCCTCACAACAAATCAAGGAAAGTTAAATAATATTGCAAAGAGAAGGGTTGTACTTGCCCGACCCGGTATTTTCGCACTACTTTACTTGGCTTTATCAAGAGTAAAAGAGTAAGAACTTTAGAAGTTCCTTTCCTTCTTAATGGAAAGAATAGACAAATGGATAGGGAGAAGGCAGGGTTTAACATGCTAGAGTTCTCGCACGGGTTCGCTAGTTTTATTTAGTTGATTACCAAACTTCCTCGTGCAAAGTATACCATATACCTAACTCCCAAATGTCGTACATGTAATACTATATGCCAATCCTCCTACGCCGCCTACTTACCACCCTTCCAAAAATCTACCTATTGTTCCATCAATGTATCTTTCCATCTATATCGATGTATCTATTTAATTTACTTATCTCTCTAGATGGCGAGAAGTCTACGATTGTCCTATTACTAGTTTACAATTGGCTGTCCTACAACACAACTAGTTTAAACCGAAAACGGCTCATACCAATGCCATTCCGATACTCCGAAAACACATTACAGCGGTGAACGATGGACCCAAAAGTAAATTGCAATATAAGTGCAGAAAAATCTAGTACTTCACTAATTTCGAATGCGCATATTAAAAGAAAACAATGAAGCATGTGGCCATTTGAGAGGTGTCAATGGTTTCATCACCCAGAACTCTGGAAACAACTATAAACAATCAATCTGACCTTAACATAAGAAAACACTGGAGTTTGTACGAAGCAATGGCGGCGATTTTGACTTGTTCTGTAACGTGGTGCCCCAATCGATGTGTTTGGACTGGTGGGGTGAGAATACCCAAGTAATCTGGGCTGTTATTATTCAGGAAATAACGATGCAATGATGAAAAATCGTTATTGATTTACATTAACGATCATATGATGCGAGAAGCATTACTTAAAATTCCATTGTTTTGAGAAAATATAGACTATGACTCTTGCTTAGTATTGAAGAGTATAAAACAAACCACCCAACACATGGAGCAAACATCGATTCAGGAAGTGGAGGTATGTTTAGGCAGGTGTCTTTGATACCATGTGCTGGATGAGTAAAAGCATAAATATGTGGCCCTCTGCCATGATGAGGGAACAATTAAGTTCCGAAATATTAGCAAACTAGGAGATTCTTTCAATGAAATGACCAACAACCATCAGCCATTTCTAAAAAGTTATGTGGTTCAACGTATATTGTATGCTACCAACGTAACAACTGCTTAACCGGCAAAGCTGAAGTTTCATTGTGTAAAAGTGCTTGAAGATTAAGATTGAATGTATAAATCGATTTTATCGTTACATTTTTATTTCGTTACTTGCCACCGGTGTTTACTGATTTGTTGTAAGCGCTTTCTTATCTAACTTCCTTTCGTATTTTCTTTCTATTCTCTTCTCTCCGTTGTTTTGCTGTTGCGAAGCATTCTTCCTAAACTAAAATTTTCGTCTCTATGTATTGAACTATCTCCATGGAGTGCTTTGCATACTACAAGAGTCTGAACAGAAATTTGCTTTGCTTTGACTCTTAAAATTAAAGAGTTTTGAAGAGCGCACTGTGATATGTTGAGCTAAATAAGTAGAAAGCGTGTTCTTGAAATACTGCGAGTAAAACGCACCGTCATCTACAAGAGTAGTTCAGGAGTGCTCGCTGAGGGAGGAGAAGCCCCGGCAGACGAGGAGGTGCGGAGTGGAGGTCGCGCGCGGGGCGACGATCTCCTGGGACGCGGATCTCTCTGCGCCGCAGAACAAAGGAGCGGAGCCAGGGCGCCGCACCACACCGGGCGGCGTCTTATGGACGAACGCCGGCTCCTTCTGAGTCTCCCGTCCCCGTCACGCCAATGTCCCTCGCATGCTCTGCTCCCATTCCGGTCCCCCCCCGCTCGGTCCCTGCCATCTCGCTCTCGTCCCGCTCTCGTCCCTCTCGTCCCGCTCACGTCCCGCTCTCGTCCCGCTCTCGCCTCGCTCTCGCTCTCGCCTCGCTCTCGCTCTCACCTCGCTCTTGCCTCGCTCTCGCCTCGCTCTCGCCTCGCTCTCGCTCTCACCTCGCTCTCGCCTCGCTCTCGCATTGCCTCGCCTTGCCTCGCCTCAACTCGGTTTTGCTCTCGCCTCGCTCTCGCCTCGCTCTCGCCTCACTCTCGCCTCGCTCTCGCCTCGCTCTCGCCTCGCTCTCGCCTTGCCTCGCCTCAACTCGCTTTTGCTCTCGCCTCGCTCTCGCCTCGCTCTCGCCTTGCCTCGCCTCAACTCGCTTTTGCTCTCGCTTTGCTCTCGCTCTCGCCTCGCTCTCGCCTTGCTGTCGCCTCGCTCTCGCTCTCGCCTCGCTCTCGCTTCGCTCCCGCCTCACACACGCTACGCTCCCGATTCGCTCCCCACTCGCCCCCGACTCGCTCCCACCAAGTTCGTGAGTCATTTCTGCCTCCGCAAAAACGCTCTCTCGCATTACCCCTCACGCAACACCCCTCCGCGTAGCCCATCTCGCGTCACCTCTCTCGCGGTACCCCTCCCTCGCATCGCCGCCCCCTCATCGCCGCCACCTTTACCAGATTCTCCTCCCCCTTCGTGTCCACCCACACCACCACGTCGTGCCCACTTCCTATGGGAGTGCGCGGCGTTGCGAGCTCAAGGAGATTTCTGCGGAGGTCATGCCGGGCCTAAGCTCTTAATGGCCGCCACTTCCGTGGAGGCGCTGCGAAGAGCCGCAGGCCCCGAAGCCAGCGAATCAGAGCAGTACATTAGACGCCTTGTGCTGCACTCTTATTGTGCATGCGAGCACAAGATATGCGAGCACAAGATAATGAGTGATGGGTGTGTACAGCTTTTGACGTGACCTCTCACAACTCAGCCCCTTATGTTCGAAAGATGAGGGTAACGTTCGGAAATGATCCTAGCAATTTTTCGTTGACAGAACGAGAAAGGAAGACAAGAGAAAGTGCTATATTAAATGATAATGTACTCTTTTGGTAGGTGGGGTAGTAAGATGTAGGATATTAAATGATTATGTACTCTTTTGGTAGGTACGGTAGTAAGATGTGGGGTAGTGTAGGTTCCTCATTATGCTTTACGCTTTAAACAAAACTTAATTATCTTTAGTTCTCAGGGTGCCACTCATCATGCACTTACGAGCTGAAAAGATTAAGTATTACCTGTTAGTAGAGCAAATAATTTAATTATCGCGGGACCTTGATATTTATACTAAATGTAGCGTCATCAAAGTTTTAATATCATTTCACTTGTAGAAAATTTGTAATATAATTTTTTTAAACACAAATTTTTTTAAAGACAATTTAAACATACAGTTGTCAGATTTTTACTTTCTCGTGTACGTCCGTACATACGGAGCAATATACGTAGTATAGAGAAAGTTATTTAATTCTTCGAAAAAAAACAATTTCAAGTTTTCGGGTCCCCCTGATGCCGAAATAGTTGTTTTTTTTCAAAACGTCCGTCCATCTGTCTATGACCGTCCGTCTGGTGTGTGTGAACAACACTAGAGTCTAAACCAGTGTCTGCCAACTCAATGGTCTTTGGCGTCACAGAAACCTGCTCTCTCTCCGAGCTGAGCGCGGAGGAAAGGCAGAGCTTGACGTGGCAGCTGGCGCACAGTGTTTCAATGAAGGTACGGAAGTGTGTGTTTGTGTGTGTGGGGGGGGGGGGAAGGTTCGCTTGGAAAATCGATTATTACGTTTTTAAATAGTAATTATTTTTTAGAATGTTTATGCTTCAATACCAACGTGAAGAATTATATAAAAGTTTTATATAAACAAAAAACAAAAAATACCTTATTACAAAAATTCAATGTAAATTCAATGTGAAACCAGTATTGTAATTCCACTTCCATTCTTCTTTTGGATTTCACTTTTGGAAAAGACAGTTTGAATATTTTAGGACCGAAGCAATTTGATCTGAAACAATAATTAATGTTAACAAATAGGTGCCGGTAGGGGGCACGTGAGAGAATTTTGACCCAGGCTTGATTATTTTTGATATACAGTTTTGTTTCAGAATTAGAGCCGGGCAAAACGCATTCTATTATCAACCGGCCTCGGTAGCTTTGCTTTCGCAGTCTCGGAGCCTCGAAGGTCGCGCGCGCGCTCCTTATCTGCCAGTTGAAATCTACACGTAGGTCTTCCTCAAGCATCGAAACTATCGGAACAGCTCGATTCTCGGCTGTTGTCGTCAGTATCGGCCGGTACCCGCAGTTCCGGCAGAAGCGGCCGCCGCCGGGCGCTCGGCGCACGCTCGGCGCACGCTCGGCAGCTCGACGCAACTGCGGGATTTAAGATCGCCACGTATTGTAATCGAAGAACTGTGTCATTTAGTTGTAATTGATTAATTATAATCGCAAGAATGTACAATTTCAATTTATCTATTAATTGATTGAAAAGTAACAATCACTTTATTTCATACAATTATTTGCAAATAATTTTAGAGAGAAAATAATACAATTTTTGTAATCATTAAAAGAAACAAAAGTGAGCAAAAAGTAATTTAAAATCAACTTTTTAGCAATATCAATAAAATAGAATAAAAATAAAAACTACAATTACTTTCATCAATTGTTTTTACATTTTTAATTATTACACATTATTGAAATCTAGGTTATTAATTGGCCTCTCTAATAATGTAAATGGACCTGCAGTTTATTTTCAACTATGCAAAGAAAATAATGATAAAAGTTTACATTCCAGAATTACATATCAAAGCACAAAAACATGCGTTAAGGGAACAATAATTCATTTCATACCTATTGTTATGTCATTTAAGTTTCTTGCAAATTCTTGCAAAAATATACGGCATATTTATTAAACACAATTAACACTTGGTATTAATTTCATCATTACAAAATAAAAACTCATATGCGAAACAAAATTGATATAGGTACTGTCGGTGCCAAACGGCTGGGATTAGTGAAAGTGGAAATGATTTAAACATACATTTTTAATCAAACTAGAAGAAAATAGAAATACATTTCAAGAGAAAAGGCTTAGAAAGCTAAATATGCCTTAAAATATATTTACGTGAAAATAGGCGAAATAAATATTTATGATAATTTTATTTTTTGCATGATTTTTATTATATACATGTAAAACGCCGAAGGCAATCTACATAAATTACTGGTGCCGCTAGATTGCTTGTACATTTGTCAACGTATAAATCTCTCAAATCGCGAAAATATTTTGCCTTATTCAACAAGACATACCGCCAGACTACCTGAAGTTTGAGCTGTACTAAACGGTGGCGAGAGCTCCGGTGACGCCTCCAGCATTTATTTGACGCGGTCGGTGTACACCGATAAGAGGCCAAGTTTCGGTATTTCGGTATCGTTCGTTCTCGATAATGAATGTTCCGGAACTGGCATTCTCGGACACAGTAGTATCGGCGCGCCTGGTATCGCCCCGAGAACGAACGGAACTGAGAGCGTTTTTGTCCGGCTCTATCAGAATGTTGTAAATCTCATATCATCTCGTGATTTTCAGAATATTTTCAATAATCTTTAATCTGCAAATTCCTTTATTCTTCCCATGAATGCGATCTATGTCAATTATCAGAATTTATTTAATCTCTCAGATTTCTCTGGGTCACAAAGCTATGTAATGCATCTGTAGGGTGGACTTTCTAACATACTGCAGTTCAGTTCTTTTGAACACACTAAATACTTCGCCATTGTTCCAATATCTACAAAAGGAAACCTTTCTTCCCTAGCAGAAATAAAATTAACGAGTGTAGATGTTTTCCCACATATGTTGCCTGAAACAGCGGCAAAGACCCACTGCAAGCCTTTCGTTACCGACGACTGCCGTCTGTCTCTACCTCCCACCCTCCCCCTTTGCTCGGGCTTCTTCTCCGAGTGCCTTATCTAGGAGGTGAAAACGGCTCCGACGTCATTCCTTGTCCTGTTGGCAATACTGGCCTAAACCATACGTAGAACTTCTTTCCAAACTGAATAAACCTCTGTCAATCCGTCCTCACTCAAAACTGCGATTTTGAAAAACATTCATTAATTTTTGGGGGTATTTTTCACGAAGCTGCTGGGAAATTTTCAAAATTGTCTCAGTGACTCCTAACGTTTTCTTAAAATTTATTGTATGAATAGAGTGAAATGCAATGATAAAGGTAGCTTAGGTTCTATTTTCACTGTTTACTCTGAATTTTCGAAAATTGAAAAACTTTGAATTTTTTCGACGTGTTCTTACAACTACAAAATTGAAAATAGAGATTTGTCCTTCGAATGAAATTTGTCTTCCATAATTAGTTTTTTCATTAAAGTCATGTACTTTTTTTTGGAAATTTTCGTCGTTTTCGCACAAAATTGCGTGCAATATGCGCAATGTTAAACAATATGAAAAACAAGATTTTCCCAAAAAACCGCTACAGATTTTTTCTTTAACCTTTGGTTGGTAGGGATAGTACTAAATTTACTGCATAAGATGACATTAACGTCATTCTGCTGTATTCACTTGCTTTTTAAACAATTAAACAAATGAGGTCTCTCACGTCATTAGTATTTACATTGGCGATGATTTGTTCACGTTCATTATACTTTTTTTGAAATATCTCTCACTTTTTTAATGTGCATATTTCCAACAATTTGTACACAAAATTCTATTTGTGAGTAAATGCTCTTTAAATGACTTCCAAAAATGTTTCAAAAACTGAAAAAATTTCTGTGAAGAAGGGCTTCAAATTTCGCAATTCCAGTAACGCTTAAACGCCGTTTTCTTAAAAACTGCTCCAAATGTTTCAACGAAAATTTCAATGTGGGACGCGATTAGCAAACCGAACAATTGAACAAAAGTAGTTTGGGCGGCGATAGATAACAGCTGGGAAGATGATAGGGCACGATATAAAAGCTAGCCCGGTCAAAGAAATAAGGAAACTAAATAGTACGGGAAAGTCTCTGCCCTGCTGTAGCACCACACATTCATTCTCGAGCGTAATCCGTAAAACATTGTCTATTAAGAATTAAAATTAAAAAATAAAAGATTTACAAAAATATATAATCGCAGTTCTTGATGGATGTTCTTTCGGGCTTTGGACATTTCATAATTCAGTGTTTAAGAACTAATCCGATTGTTCCCGGAAGAGTTGTTCTGAAGAGTACATTCTTTCAGTGTATGATCAGGTGGCTTGTTAAAGAAACTTTGTTCGTTTATGAGATTCTATTCTAGAAGATACCGTTTCATTGTTAAAGATTTTTATTGGAGTTCAGTTATAGTTGAAATTATCTTTCAAAAGAGTAATATTCCATTAGCATTATCGTGTATATTACACGTAGCATAATTCACCTACATAATTATATTTATCTTATGTAAGTGGAAACTCTAAGAGACGTTTCTTTTTGAGGGGCCTAAGTTCCGCACCGTACACCGTAGCGGCGTCTGGAATTAACAAGCTCTAGTGACTTGTGACATTCATCACCTAGGTACCGGATTTAAGTGCTCAATTTGTTTGAAAATTTTGATGTATTTCGAGACACTACTTTGAACTTTTGGTCTTTACTATCCCCTTCGTAGACACCGCATGGTCGGCGTCCTAGGCGATATTTTAGCAACGATTTTGTTGCAGCACTTTTTACGTGTTTAATATGAATTTCATGGAAATCCACACTGATAATATAGCTGTTTTATGTAATATTAGATGAAAAGTCTGCCATGCTAGGTGCCATATATTATAAACACTTGTCCACTTTGTTTATAATTTTAGTGATTATGAAATTAGTTTATTTATGATGAGTCAATATGAATAAAGAAGATGCTCTGTACTGGGAGTCTTCGGTGAATTACGCCATCCCTGACCGATCAGGTGGTCCGTCCTCACGCTATCGAGGGTCTCTGCACTGGAAAGGAAACGCCAATTCATCGAAGTGCCACATCGGGAGCATTTGCATCAAAAAGAACTCCCAAAAAGCTGATAAATATGAAATGGTGCCCTTTACCTTACAGTTAGATAAAAACAGACACAAAAGAGATGAAGATGGTCCTCAGAATTAACATGTTTCTAACGCGTTTAAAACATCGAACCCTTTCCATTAGAGATAGTGATCTTGCAATTTCACTCTAACATCTAGTGGTATTTTGTGCCATGTTGAATGTTTCTTCGTATTAATATTAACAAATCGGTAATCTGTTATTTTCCAGTCTTTAATAGTAAAACAAATATATAAATATTTATTGTAAACAAATCTTCAGTATCTTCTTCCATATTTTATTCTCCAAGTGTCTTTGACACTTTTTCTCCTACCTACCACTTCGATTTCTTTACCGCTCTCATTCCACCCCTATTTATTATAATTAACGGTCGAAAATAAAGGGGATAAGTGCACATTCAGTGAAAATTGAGTTATCTTGAAATCAATGAAGCTGTAGTATCAGAGGATAGTAAAAGAAAATTTGAGAGATTCTGAAAAGGTTGAAAATAAACATGTATCCAAAATTAACTGCATACAATCTGTAAAATTTTTACTTAATTTTCTCATTACTGGGAAAGTATCACTTGTATCTGCTGTCAAAAACTCGATGTCTCAATTTGCAGTATGTATCTCCCGTGTCTGAACGGAGTACAAATAACTTACATAAGACCAAATCAACTTGCATATTGCAGAGCCGCAGTAACATGATAAATTATTTTGCTGCTCGTTGTATTCGTTGTGGCTTGAGTTTCCGCAAAACGCTACAAGCAGAAGGTGAACAGTAGAATCCCTTACGCAGGATTGCAACTCTTATCCTTAGTCCGCAACCGCCAGCGCTATTTACTCGGCTACTTACGATCCGCGTCTTCCTTCGCTCGTCCACATTAGTCGCTCGCTGCGCCTTCTTATTCTCCACGGCAATCTTCAGCCCTCCTCCTCACCGCTCCCCTTCCCCCCCCCGCGACGCCATCTTTTTCTCGCAGCCGCATCCTCGAAGTTCTCAACCGCCGCCATCTTCCCCGCCCTCCGCGCCGCCCCGCCCCCCTCCTCCTTCCTTACTACCTCGGCGGCCGATTTGACTTGGAGAAGCGTGCGGAAAATTGCGAGCTTTGTCGCGGAGTCTTTGTGCGGCGCTCGCGCTCCAGCGGCGGAGGCCGGAATGTTGCCGCGGAGGAGGCGACCGCCCCCGCGGAGGTAATCGCGCCCGCAGATAAGGAACACGGCGCAAATCCGCGTTTACGACCCGACACGAGCGCGGGAGCCCTCGAAACAAAAGCGCTGCGCGAGGCGGCGTCGGTGGTGCAGCCGCACGCAGCTTTCCACTTGTGCAGAAGCGGCGTCTCTGCGTAGCGCCCCATCGTATGCCCGCCCCTCTCGCTCCGCCCCACCCCGCTCCTCGCCGCTCCGCCCCGCTCCGCCCTGCTTCACCCCGCTTCTTCCCGCTCCACCCCGCTCCACCCCGCTCCACCCGCTCCACCCCGCTCCCCCAGTCCACACCGCTCTCCTCGGTCCACACCGCTCCACTCCACTTCACCCCGCCCCACCCCGCCCCACCCCGCCCCACCCCGCCCCACCCCGCCCCACCCCACCCCGCCCCCACCCCACCCCACCCCGCTCCACCCCGCTCCACCCCGTTCCATCACATTCCCCACCACCCAGTCCTTCCCGCATGCGCACGTTCCGTTCCGCAGCCCGCCCATCCCGTGCAGTTCTCCGCCTGTTTCGTACCACCCCTTCCCTTCCCTACCTCTATCCCGTCATGCCCCCACTCCAGCCCACCCGTCCCAACCTGTCCTGTCCATCCTTCTTGCCCGTCCCGTCAGTCTTCATGCCTGTCACCTCCAGCCCCCGTCCCAACAGTTATCCCGCCCCGTCCCCAACCGGCCCGACTCCTCGTCCGACCAATCCCGCCCACCTCATTCCACGCCCGTCCCACCCCGTCCCCACCTGTACCGACCCGATTCACAGCCGTGATACCTCCGACTCAAGCCCGTTCCATCCCGCTCCAGCGCCACATCCCTTCCGCCCTCGTGACGTTTTCGTCTCACCCCCAAATCCCCTACCGCCCCGCTGTCACCATCCACGCTTCCCCACCCTCTTACCTCCGCCTCCACCGGCACCCGCACCGCTGCTTCCGCTGCCTTCTCCTTTCCAGCCTCCACCTCCTCCATCCCCACTGCTGCCCACGCCGTTCACTGGCTCGCAACCCCCTCTCCTCCTCGTGGATTCTGAGCACTGTGCGGAAAGCTCTCTACTGGAGGCGGGGCATTGCCGTGGCAGATGCCGTTTGCTGCCGCAACTGCTGTGTTCGCCGGCGCACATGAGAGAAAAATACCGGTGCAATTTGCGATATTATTAGCGATTAATAGTGAGTAAACGGTACATTAAATGCTTATATTAATTAGAAGGTATTTATGCATTCCACTGCAGTAGGGACCCTACATAAACCTTGACGGTCGGGCAGCCAACCACTTGAATGGCCGGCCACTTCGCTTAGTGTAAACCATGGAGTTTGCATGTAAAAGGTCATAGAATTCAATCAGTGGCTGCTTGGACCTTTCATTTACTCAATATTCTTAGATATTAGGCTGGCCCGTCAGTTAGTTGCGCAAGTAAAACGCCGAAGCCTTTGTTTAGCGGCGCAGTCCGGACTCCATGGCTTGTGTAGGCTTAGCGGCTGTCAATAGGACTCCTCGTATCACCCAATTCGAGCGAGAGTATCTCGTATCGGTTAAAAATAGATATTCTATAGCACAATCTTGTATAATGGAATCCTAGGAAATTCAAAACAGGAGTTAGATAATGTTACCGCGTATCGAAGAGCACATCTCGTTTCTCTTTGGATATACATGCGCATTTTAATTCTTTGCTCAGTTGCCTTAAGGCCGCAATGAAGATTGACGACAAGAGTATAATGAAGTTTCCATTGAAAATAAATCATGACGCCTGCAAAAGTATATCTAGCATTGTCATTACTACTACCATCACAATCCTCTTGGTGTAGTATTCTACATCAATTATCGCTACTGTAACAAATTTTCCTTCACAAATTAAACACTGGTATTTGCGCGAGAACGAAAAATCATCTTTTGGTTCATTTTCGATAGATTAGCATATCTTTTCTCTGAAATTGAATTTAAAAAATACAAAACGCAATCACGTATTTAACGTCGAAATATCAACGTTTTCCTGCAGCACAGGAATATATTCTCAATATCAATAGTACGTGTACCGGGAGAGGTGACTAAGGGCATCAACTGATGTCACTGCAGTGCCTCTGACCGGGAGGTTCTGAAGTTCGAGTCCCGCCGGTATCAGGATTTTCGACACTGGGCAGATAGCTAGGTCGAGTTCTGTCGCTGTCTGGACGAGAATTCTAGCGGCCGGCTGTTCTGATCGGTAGTTTTCCGTGGTTTCTCCGATTAATACCATGCGAATGCCGTAGCAGCACCCTACTAAACGGACCACGGTCCGGGCACGATTTTTCCTATTTCGTGTCCTATCATACCTCTTACACACACACACACACACATTCCCTACACTACCACACATACCGGGAGAACGGTCGGAAACTTAGAACTTGTTCCAGTAGGGGCGGTGCCCCCGCTGGTGGGGGATACCTGGTTGGGGAAAACTTCACTAGTCGACGGAAGGTCGGCGCCGCTTCTCCCCATCCAGCAAAACAAAATCATCACCACCTCCCCCAAAAAAACAACATTCGCTACACGTAATGACCTTTGAGTTCACGCGTCTGGAATCACTAGTTTCAATCAAGAAGTACATGGACAAAGTACAAAAAAAATCACATGTGCTTTGCGGGGGTGGGGGCGGCAGTTGGAGGATCTGGCGCCCAACGCAGTGCGCGTGGGGCGGGCACTCGCGGTTGATCGCGGGGATCACTTCGGGCTGTTCCTTTACGACGCGGATAAAGGCGCGCTTGCGGATCTATTCCAGGAGCTTAGCCTCCGCGCGCGGCCGGGGCGACTCCGGAGGCGATGCCAATGTTTTCGTGGGCACGAGACCCGCCAATGGCGGTTGATTTTCGAAGGTCGTGGAGGTCGGTTTTTGGTGGAATGTTCAGAAGGAATAAGAGCTAATTCAGATTATTTTTAATCGTCGTTGGAGAACACTGACGTATAATTGAAATAATATAAGAAACTTGTGAGAAAAAATGTTAATTGAATATCAAAAAGAAATACGAGGTCATGATGTCCTTGAACATCATCATAATTTAAAATCTTAATTTATTTCACAATACGCACTAAGTAATTTTAGGAAGCAAAGGTATTTAATCTACAGTAATTAGCTAAAAAGGAATTGGAAATGTATTCGAATTAACATAATTTCATGAGCTTTTTTCATATGTATGTATATCGACTACGTAAATCGTAAATCGACTAGTATGGGAGCAAGTATTAACGCAGGTAGTCGACCAATCGACGCGGCAGAGCGCAATTTTGGACATTTTTCCTTGTCAACCATGCAAAAATGTTCCTTCCTTGCGACGTCTTTTAGGGAGTTAGCGATCACAAAGCAATAATGGTACAAGTACAAGCAATCGTGATTAAGTAATAGTTTCTTAAGAGAAAACACGACCAATTTTTGAGAACAGAAGACGGTTTAATGATAGAAGTATTCTTGGTTGAACCAGGGTTTAGGGTGGCGCGGTTCCTTTGGTTCCTTTAGTGAATCACTTACTCTCGTGAATCGTCCGCCACGGTTCACTCACGGTTCACTTCAGAGGTGGCGATAAATAATAAGTGAATTATCTTCGGATTGATTAGCTTTGATGCGTTCAAAGCATAAATATACACGAAATGACCAATTTCATATTTTACGAAAAATTTCTTCTTCATCACGACACTTTTAAAACAACTTCACGTCACATTGAAAATTACACTTCACTACACTTTTTTTTGTTGAATTAAACTTGTTTCTAAGCTGATTTCATTGCTGTTTGAACTCAAATATTAGTATAGAAATGTTTTTAGATTTTAAAAAGTCTTCTAGTAATGTCACTTTCAGTTGTTCCCATAACAACAAAATTATTTACTGGCACTATTGTAACTGTTCGCACTACAAATTATTTTGCTCGTGGAATTGTGTGTTTTTTCGTATTTCAAGACATCTTTTAATAGATTTTGTGTGTCTACCGTGATGGAGGATGTAAATGCAGGATTTTTTTTGATTAACATATTATGTAGTATTTGCTTTAAAAAGTAGACGAGTTTGTTTTTAGTATTAAAATGGAGGATTTGAGAGGTGATAGTCTCCCAATAATAAACGTGTAAGTAGTATGTGTTTGTGAAATAGAATTGATTTTAAATATTTGTATTTATTTTATTAGCTTAACAAGTTATTTTTTATTATTAATTTTTTAAGCTTCAGTTCGTAAAAAATAGGTATTTTATTTTTCCAGAAACAAGCTTGACGTTTTTTCGTGTTTTGAGGGTGTAATTCGTGCCGAGACACTACACTAATTTTCAGTATTACTATGGTAGTGGTAATACTATTAAAATTATATAATTTCAACGACTGTGTGAGTGGATTTTTTCTTTTAAAATTCCATTTTCTTTAATATATTAAGTAGAATTGGTTTAAAAAACAGACGAGTTGGTTTATTCGTATTAAAATGGGGGGTTTGTGAAATGGAATTTATTTTTACAGCAATTGTGATGTTAAAAAATCTTTTTCAACGTTAATGTTTTTCTTTAAATTTATGAGTTCCTGTTTATATTAATTTTTTTCATCGTTCAATTGCATTCAAAAGTGAGTTATTAGTATTTACTTCCTATTGGTTTTTATAAATTTTAGTTTGTATTCTTTTTATAAGTTTGTTTTTCTGTTATAGAAATTACGCTGTTTCAACAAATTTTTCTTCGCTTTTATTCAATTTCCTTCGTTATTTATCTTTCATTCTATTTAATAGTGAGTTAATAATATCATTTGATATTGGTTTTATTTTATATTGTATTATTTTTAAAAATACTTTTATTTGTTTCAGGTTCTTAAAATTCTACGTTTATATTATTATTATTATTATTATTATTATTATTATTATTGTTGTTGTTTTTATATTTTTGTTTCATAACTTAAAATAAATGTATAAAAATTCCAACAAATACGTGAGTTATACTTTTCCCATTTATATTCTGTGGCTTATAGAGCAATGTAATAAGTAGCATTTGCTTAACTAAATAGACGAGTGGCATAAGTAACACAAAATGAGTGGCTTAAGTAGTAAAAGATGTTCAAGTAGCACGCGCTTCTTAAATAGAATGTGATTTTCAAAGACATTTATTGCGTTACCATGTTCAACACGAATAGTAAACAAGGATTCGGTTCACTGAGTCGATTCCTCCCTAGTGAACCAAAGGAAACCGCGCCACCCTAAACCCTGGTCTTACCTATTCTTTCCTTCCTCTCTTTTACTCTTTCTCAGTATTTATTATATTGAAATAATAACAATATTGTGGGAGAAAAATCGGTTTATAGAAAAAATGTATTTGAAACGGCTTTGATAGGCCGTCTATTGGCGTCTAGCGTGCCATGTAAGTTTTAACGTAAGTATTTGGAAGTGTCATGTTAGTAGATTTACTTGATGTTCCTCCTTGACTCTGAGCTAATAATAACAATAATACTTACTGAGTCCGCAACATTGCAATTCAATTCAATATATAACTGTAATATTTACGTACGTATTTGTATGTCGCCTAAACATACAATTAACCAATTTATGACAAATAACGTAAAACACCTCCAATTCAAAATACGAAATCAATTGTATATTTCAAACACAACTTGATCTTCCTACATTTGTTCATTTTGAATAATTCCCCATCGTTTACTTCTCTGTAATAGTCGATCAGCACACTTGACCGTCGTTCATCCAAGCCGTGAAGTCGTTCCACCTCTAATTTTCAAATATTTCACACCAAAAAATGTTCGTTTTTAGACACGCACTTCTACACTTCCAATCAATGTTTCCAAAATTCCCGGAGAGTTCTCTAAACAGTAGTTGCTGCTCTAGTGCACTTCCATTCGCGTTTTTTCGACACCACCACGAGATCAACATCTTACGTCCTACCGTCAGCACGCCTAAAAGCCATTTTCCTCGTTGTTTATTTTTTGCGCGTGTCATCTGTCTCAACTTCATGCACGAACTGTACCCAAATACGTTCCTTTTTTCTTCCGCCGTCTCTCTCATTCGATTATTACACACTGTCCAATTTTCTGATTGGTCAACTTGCTTTACTATTGTATTTTGCCCCTCCCACGGAATTTACTCACGTGTCCTTTAATTAATCACATTGTGATAATAAACTATCACAGTATGCAGGAACAGTGGGGAGTCTTTAAAACAATCATAGAAACTGCTTTAAATACTTCGTTCCTTGCCAAACACTGAAAAGTAATTCTGATCCTGAATATTTTAACGGGGCGATACAGCGTTTAAAGAAAAGTTAGACTAGCGTTTAATAAGAGACATCGCAGCACTGCTGACATGATACTTTTTAAAAATTACCACAGAGAAGTAGAAAAAGAAAAGAAAAATGCGCATGAATTATTTTTTTAAATATTTTAGAGACAGGTAGGTATAATTGGTCAGGCTTTTACACATATGTCCGCAGACGCAGGCGGAATAAGGAAGAAATTCAGGAACTTGGAATCGCAGAGAACGCGCCACTGCCACGACGACCAAGCTCGAGCAAATGCGTTCAAAAAGTATTTTGTATCGGTATTCAAACCAAAACGGGTACAGGAGCTAGTTATTTGTTTTTAAATTGAAAATCAGTTCAAGCTTTATGAATGGGAACTCCACAAACGTACAAGATCTCTGGAAAATGGTAAATCACACGGGCCAGACGGCATCTCGACAGATTTCATTAAACTCGGTAGTGAAAGCAGTATTGCCCTACTTGTTTAGATTATTCTATGTTTCTATTAATAACGCAAGTTTACCGGACGATTGGAAAACAACTAATAGTCGTTCCAATTTTCGTAGATGGTGATAAAACTAAAGTAATTATAGATCGGTATCTCTCACATCAATAGCATGCAAAATAAAGGAGTACTTAATAGCCGGGTACATTCGCCGCGAATGGGAAAAAGAGAACTGGATTTTTCACGAACAGCATGGGAGAAGTCGATATTCGTGTGAAAGCCAAATTCTTTCCCTTTTCCAAGATGTAGCTGACGAAGTTGACGCGAGTGGAAGGGTGAAAGCAGTCGTAATTGACGTTCCAAAAGCATTTTACGTAGTACAACATAATCTTCTTATTAGGAAATTATTAACTTGAGGAGTTAATTACAGAGTTGTGAAGTGCATAAGCGAATTTCTAAGAGACAGGAAACAAAAAGTTCGAATTGGAACTCAGTTTTCGACTACGGGTATTGTTACTTCAGGAATTCCACAGGAAAGTGTTTTAGGGCCATTACTTTCCTTAGCGTACGTGAATGATCTCCATGTTAACACACAATCAAAGGTGCGTTTATTTGCAGACAATTGTGTTATATACCGCAAAATCGAAGGTAGCGCTGACGAGCAAATATTACAACAGGATTTATAACATTTCCGTGACTAGGCTAAAACAAATAACATGGTAATTAACGTATCTAAAAGCAACACAATAACGTTTGGGCATGGACGAAATTCTGACGAACCAAATGATCGTTAGGTGAGGTCATTATTCCAATAGTCTGGTCATGCAAGTATTTAGGCATTCATCTAGATAATAGATAATTCATCTAGATAATTTTAGAACAAAAATGTAATTTTAAATTAGTTAACACCATTAAGAAAATGTACAAAGAGAGTAAAGGTGTTGTGAAAGTAAACGGACAAGTATCAGATGATATAATAATTTCTAAAGGATTGAGACAGGGGTGCTGTATGTCCCCAACTCTTTTGAACATGTTCAATGCCGAAGCTTTGAGAGAATGGAGGAGGAAATGCAGTGTAATGGAGAATCAACACTGGATGTTCTACTCTTCGCAGATGATCTAGACATAATGGGTGAGGATAAGCAAGATATGAACTATATGTTTAGAAAATTAAAGCAGGGATTTTATCTTTGGGGATTGCAAATAAATGTGTCCAAAACAAAGTATATGGTTACAGGAGAACATGGAAAAGATCTGTGTATTGGAAATGATAAAATACAATTATGTGATGATTTTAAATATTTAGGCTTTACAGTTTCAAAAGAGGGCACAAGCAACAAAGATATTAAAAATAAGATAAATCAAGGGAAACGAGTCATAAATATGCTAAATTCAATTCTGTGGAACTCCCAGTTATCAAAGAAAACAAAGAAAAATATATACAGTACCATAATAGAGAGCATTGTTACATATGGCTCAGAAGTATGGGAACTAACCCCAAAAAACAAAAAGAGATTATTGACGATTCAAATGGACTTTCTGAGACGAAGTTGCAGAATATCTCGTTTACACCACATACGTAATAATGAAATAAAGGATAAAATGGAAATTAAAAAGGACATAATAGATACTGTAGAACGAAAACAGCTTCAATGGTACGGACATCTGCTGAGAATGCCAGAAGAGAGGTGACCCAAACAAGTATATAAATGGATACCACCGTATAGAAGACGGAGGGGAAGACTATCAACCCCATGGAAACAAGGAATACTGACTGCGATGGCGATAAGAAATTTGACAGACGAACATGTAATGGATATAGAAGGCTGGAAAAGAGGAACCGAGAAATCGCCAGATGGAAACCACTCGGAGATTATATATATATATATATATATATATATATATATATATATATATATATATATATATATATATATATAGAGAGAGAGAGAGAGAGAGAGATAATAAATTAGGGTGAGAGAAGCATAAATCAGGTAATGAGAAAAACGTGGAAGTCCTTGCATTTTGCAATACATTTTGTAATGTAATTTTGTAATTTTAAAGAAAAGTTCTTCAAATGCCTATGAATTAGCATATCTTTCGTTGGTTCGCCCTCTCATGAAATATGGAGTAGCATGTTGGGATCCGTACAGAAAGTTGCATCGGAAACACCGAGATAGAATACAGAGAAAAGCGAATAAGATTACCTATAGAACTAATTTAATAAAAAATTCATGGGAACCTCTACAAACGAGAACACCGCCAAAACTTTTTGCACTTTATAAATCGTACGTTGGTCAGCCAGTGTGGAAGGAAATTCAGGTTCGACTGAAAAAAAAAACAACAAATTATTTAGACTGAAGCGCTCACATCCACAAAATTTGAACAAGGAAACAAAATTAAGATCCTGGGAAATTCTCATTTTTTAACTGAGTAATTAGAGGTTGGAACAGTTTACCCGCAGCAACTTTCCAAGTCTTTCCTAAATTAAAGTACCCGTAATTTTAGAAATAAGTTAGAACAAGCTGAGAGTAATAGATGCTAAATGAATAACTAAGTGCTGTGAAGTGTTGGTTAGTGTAATTCAAACCAAACAGTGTAGTGTAGCGCAGTGCAGTGTAGTGCAGTGAAGTATAGTGAACGTGATAAAAGCCTTTTTCTCAATCTAATTTAGCCAATGTCTATGTAGCTTTTATTGATTTTTAGTATCGCCAATATATAATTGTTGTATATCATAGTAGAGTTGAAATAATTGTTATAAACTTAATATTAGAAAAAGTACGATTATTGCATCGTTTTGTATTGAACGTTTATTATTTTTGTTAGTATTGTAATTATTGTTAATTAACTGCCACCGGCTCATGCTCAATTACAGTTTAAATAAATGTATGTATATTATATATGTATTTATTTGTTAATTAAATATATTAATTAAAAATATAGAATATTTATTCATATGAATTTCTGAACCACTGTCGTAACTATCGTAAGATTTCAATTCACTTGTGACACGCATGTCGAAAATTTGTCTACTAAAATGAATAACTTTGAAAGAGAAAGTTCAACAAAATACGTCCAATGAAATCCAGTTGCCAACAAGAAAAAATGATTTTCAGAAACACTAGCAGAGTGAAATACGTGTCGCCATCAATTAAATTTATCGGCTCTCGTTTGAATCTTCGTCGGCGAACATTCGTGTTTTCAAGCTGTCAGAAGTGACTTCGCGCTTATTTTCCAGAGAGTACGACCGCTCACCACTTCACCTTTTACTCTTCCCCCTCGCTCTCCCTCCCTTTCAACCCCGCCTCTCTCCGCTCTGCCCCGCTCCGCTTCGCATCTCTTCGCTCCTCCCCGTCTCTCTGAGTCTCGCTCCGCTACTCTCTGCTTCTCCCCGCCCTGCCCCGTCCCACCCTGCCCCACCCCGCCCCACCCCGACCTGTCCCAACAAGGATCTTTCAACGCCCAACCCCGCCACTCTCCGCTTCTCCCCGCCCCGCCACACTCCGCTTCGCCCAGTCCTCCACTTTCGGCTCTGCTCTCACAGTTTCGCCTCAGGTCTCTCCTCTCCGCTTCACCTCGATACACTCCTCTCCGCCCGGCCCCCAAACTTCGTTCCGCTCTCACCGCTTCGCCCCATCTCTCTTCTTTGCCCCGTCTCTCTTCGCTCCGTCCAGCCACTCTTCGCTTCGCCTATCACTCTCCGCTCCGCCCCACCTCTGTCCGTCTGGCCTCGCCTCACTCCATTTCGCCCAGCCTCTCTCCGCTACGCCATATCACTTTCCACTCCGCCCCGCCCCTCTCCACCCCGCCCCGCCCCTCTCCATCCCGCCCCTCTCCGCCCCGCCCCTCTCCGCCCGCCCCTCTCCGCTCCGTCTCAACACTTTCCTCTCTTTACCGCCCCTCTTCGCTCCACCTCATCACTTTCCGCTCTGCACCGCTCCTTTCCTCTACGACTTGTCTTCCTCCGCTTCGCTCTAGCTCTATCCGTTTCACCCCGCCACTCTCCGCTTCCCTCCACCTCGCCTCGTCTCTCTCCGCTCCATCCTCTGCACCCCCTCCCCATTTCCACTCACCGCGCTTCCCCTGGACAGCGAACGCGAGTGCGTCAGCGCGACCGGGCGCTCGAACGAATTACGAGCGCAGCTTTTGTGGGGCTGTCGCCGCTGCCGCGCGTTATTTCTTGGCAGCCGCCCGCCCTGCCGGCTGAAATGTAAATGTTTTCCCGGGCGCGGCGCGGTGTGCGGTGCGGTATTTCGCGGGCGCTTCCGGTTTCCTGTTTCCAGCGCGCCGGATGAGTGTGTGCTCGCGAGGGCGGGCGGGCGGGTGTATACGCGGTCGCCACGTCGCCCGCGAGCAGGTGCTGCGAAAAAATATTAATCGCCGGCCTGCGGAGACGGGCGCGTCCGTACGGGAAGCGCCGGCGGACGGATGGGGGCAGTGGTGGGGGCGGGGGCGGGGTGGCAGTGGGGGCGGGGCGACGGCGTACGGGTGGGTTAATCCGCGACCGCACTTTAGTCGCGCGGGAGAACGGGTCGTGAGAGCTGCACGCGTCGTGCGAGAGGGAGGAGTAGCCGAGACAAGGCAGCAAACGACCGAAAATTGCGGATTGACGAATGGGGGGCGAATTAATGAGTTCGAAGATGAATGAGGAATGGTGAGTTGCGTGGGTGACATATGGGCGAAGGACAAGAGACAGTGTTGAAGGATGAGAGAGACTACGTAATTTTTCTCAGGGGAAGGAGCGTACGAGACGTACTCAGAGAAGATATTATTGTTGACAGAAAAATGCAAAATACTTTTCACATCAGAAATTAAAAGCAAGAAGAGTAGAATTCTGTTAAATTTTTAGTTATCTGGTGACAACAAGTTTGATAAAAACATTTATCATCGGTATACAGGAGAAAAAAACTTGATATCGATAAATGCACCGATTAAGAAAATGATATTCATGTTTATAAAACCAAATTTAATTACATTTAACATGGAAAGAAATTGTAGCTATAAAATCCACATACAATATAAGAAAATGTATTAGATTACGTTTTTTAAATGTAATGTTTGAAATTTGATTTTCCATTTACACTTCCTACGAATAAATAAAGGCAAATACACCATTTCAGGAAAGTATTGCAAAAAAATAATTTCTCGAAATTACATAAGAAAGAGGCTTCTGTTTACATGCGACTAAACGTAATTATTTTTGAGTTACCTAAAGACTCTAAAATAAACAATGGAATACTGATTATGGATATGAAACAAACCACCTCAAACTAATAATTAAAGTATTAACCGTTAATTCTTTAGATTTAAGATTTCATATCTTTAGTTTTTACATCCACCAATGGATATTGTAGTATACCTTATATTATGAAATATTCAAGCACAGATGCAAATTATGTTCTTATTGCTTGGCAGACTCGTTAAATAATACTCCATACAACTTTGAAAGTTATCTCAATATCTCGTATCATTTATTTCATTTTAGTATATTGAAGGTAGTTCTTATCATGATAATGGTTCATTATTGATTTTATTCTGTATTTGCTCGAAGTGTCAATTGCTTGAGCTATTGTTCAGAATTATCTTTGTTGGAAGAGGTGATTGCTACCGAACGTCAAAAGGCCCATCTTCTTCCAAGATCAATGTGATTTCGCGAAAACGTATGTGTCAGAGCACGATTTGTGCTTGGTCGACACGGAGGGAGAAGAAAAATAAATTCAATATAGTCTTTTTTAGGACACGAATTTGTCGTTTAACTTAAAGTTGGAAAAATTCTGATATTTTCAACCTTTTCCTTTAGGCGTCGAATAAAAAAGACTCCCTTGTATATTCGTGACATTTCCAGAGAGCCGTGTCTCGGGGGTCACTGTATCCGAATACGAGGTCACTTCTTTCTAAACCTGACGCCGGAATGCGCGAAGAGATGGGGGAGAGGATGAAGAGATGAGTTGAGTGCAGCGGTGAGGTAGAGGGGAGATGAAAGAAGACTAGTGGAGGGTGGGATGGGAGTTGGAGGGGTGAAGTAGAGGGTTGGGTAGGGATAGTGAGATATAATGCTTGAGAATAGGAGAGGAGAGTGGAACGTGGGGATGTGAATAAAGAGGGGTGAGCAGGAAAAGGGTAAATGTAAGAGGATTGTTGTGAGGCAGAGAAATGGCGTGGTTGGGGGAGGGAAAATGTTAGTGGTGAGTGTGGAGGAGAATATTGTGTAGGGAGATTGAGATACTTGTGGATAGAGAATGAGGCAAGGGGATGTTAGTGGATAGGGGTGGGAAGGGAAGAGGAAGGGGATTAGGGTGGAAATGTGAGTTAGGTTGATGGGAGGGAGAAAAGGGGATTGACCGAACGTGTGGTGAGGAGGAGGGAGAGAGATGGGGAGGAATAAGAGGTAGTGGATGGGGAAGGGGATGTGAGATAGGATGATTGGGAAGGGGCTGGAGAGTGGGGGGGGGGCAGTCGAGCTGAAACCGCGGCAGCCGTTTCGCTGACCTGGCGCGTCATTGATCCTCTTTGGGCGCTCGGGCGGGCGGGGATATTGGGCGGGGTGAATGGGCGTTTGGGCGAAGCATCGCCCTGCCCCGAGCATGGCACCGGTCAGGGACCTTGCGGCATAGCAGGAGGTCGCGGAGTCGTGTTTGCTCTCCAAGATCTTTTGAAATTCTTGTTTCTTTGCTCTGGATGGTTCCTGAAGCGGTTCGTGTGAGTTTTACCAATAAATACTGTTTATAAATAATTTCAAATAAGAGGCGAACGTATCGGTTGGTTTGTGTTACGTTAAATGTTCAATTACAATCTACTCGAATTTAATTCCAAGAAAGAGTTATTTAAACTTAATTTTTAATATGAAAAGAATATTCTGGAACATAGAGAAGAGTGGTTGATATATTGGCTAATTGGAAAGTGAAATCGGAAGACCTATTGCATATAGGTCTTTTGTCTTATTACTTGAGTGCACTTGGAAAATAGGATAGTATTTTTTTAAAGATCTTTATTCATTCCCACAATGAAAGATTCAAAGATAAGTCGTCACCTTTAATTTAACGGTTCCAAATTTAAGTGGTAATGTTCGGTCTTTAGGCTCATATTACAAATTTGCCTTCTTTCTTTCTTTATTTCTGCGTTCCGAAAGTGTGCCTCTTACGTAATATAATAGTTGCATGCCTGTTTAAAACTTCCAAGAAAGGGTCCCCCCGGATAAGATGGTAAAAAGTTCCCCTCAACCAAATTACACATGAGTGGTTACACTATAATTCTATCATAAAAATAATATATTTGAAAGGTTTCTTAGCCCCCGTCCCACCACCCACACCCCTATACAGCCAAAATCAACCAACCTCTTCCCCTTCATTTTTCCACATGTCCCCCAATTATATCTCAAATATGACCGAATTATTATTTAATAAACTGCCAAACACAATTATCTTTCCTTAGCGTATAATAGTCTCATAAAAAGGATAAGAAAGCTTTAAAAAATAATACTTTGTAAGTATATTCCAAAATCAAAACTTTATTGGGTGCTACAACAATGGATATAAAAATGTATAATAAACACTAAAATAAATGCACAGAACAGTTGCAGTCATTTTCGAAGTATATTGAAAGTCTAGGTGTTTTAAAGGCGGGAAAATGGATTTTATTTTTTTAACTGCAGCCCAGTAATCGAAAAAATCTGAAAAAAATGCACAACAATTTGTGTTTTAAGAGGCACCTTTGATATTTTTTTCCAGCCTGTTCCAGGTTTCTAAGACACAGTAAACAATATTTCTTGGTATTTTTTTTCGAAAATATTTTTTGTGTTTGAATTTGGGGCTGAGAAAATATTGAAAAATATTTTTCTGATAGTTCAAATTGTGTTCTTATTTATCATATTTTTTCAGACTGATAAAATAGTGTTAAGTTGTCGAAAAAAATTGAAATTCAAGAAACGTTTTTGGCTGTATAGGGGTGTGGATGGTGGGACGGGGGCTAAGAAACCTTTCAAAAATATTATTTTTATGATAGAATTATAGTGTAACCACTCATGTGTAATTTGGCTGAGGGGAACTTTTTACCATCTTATCCGGGGGGACCCTTTATCAATTGTTTCCACTTTAAAATATCTTCTTGAATACATAACATATCAAAATGTGCCTAAATTTAAAATGATGAAATTTTACAGTAAATTGCAGAAAAACCAAGTGTTCGGGCCCACAGAAAAGCAGGAATAAATACATTTATTTCACAAGCAAGGCAGAATAGTTAAGATGCCCAATCGGCAGGAGCGCGGCCGTTGAGCCGGCGAAATCACTCTGTCGCCTCCGCATCCGCTGTTCCACGAATTCTCCATCGGGCGGAGACTGCTCGCGCACGTGCGCGCCTCGCTATCTCTGCCCCCCTCCGTCCGTTGCAGAGAAGCAACGGACGAAAACCAGAATGTTCCAGACAAAATCAAACGGCAATCCATAATTGGTCGTCGCCATCCCCACCTCTGCCACGCGAGCGCTCCCATTCCTAACGTCTCCTTGCCGCCCAACCGAAAACTCCACTGAAAGACACCGTGAGAGATGGACGCGTGTGTCGAGGGCTCCGTGCAGAAGCATCTAAAGTAATGTATAATCGTGCAACTTGAGCTGCAAACAGCTCGCACACATTCATTAATTCAACCGTGGCAGTAAGCATCTAAATTATGTGTGTTGCTCTTGCGTAAGTTTACGCCCGTAATTGTTAATTCAATCGTGCAACTCACGGCTGCTTCTGGTCGGCACTCTAAGGTAATTACTACAGTGTACAAGGTCCCTGCAAAAAACGTATTTGGATAAAATGTAAATTGACGCGCCAAGTGAAATCTTTATGTTTATGCACTGTCTTCCTGTAAGTGACAATTCAACAAATCTCAAAATTAAGCCTTGCTTTTGCTGGAACTTAAATTTGTGTGTATTCTGCAACCCCTGCGCCAATCCCACGAGCTGTCAAAGGGTTTCGGGACTACTGTACTTCATCACCATTAATCATACAGTCCATTTATAAAATAACGTATTATGAGTATAGTAGCTCCAAACACGAACTGTATGTAAGAAGAGAATATTTGTCGAAAATTGAAATTGTATCGACTAGAGTTTGTGCGTGGGTGTCTGTATGAATGCAGTTTAAAATACAACATAATATGTTTGATTTATACCATATGGTATTCAGATAAAGTATTCCAATTAAGATAATCATTACGTTACTTCTTATTTTTGACAATGTAGCATTTCAGTTTTCAATAATATGTCCCTACGAAAAAAATTGGTATACTACGGGTACCACAATTGTTTTGGCATTCAACTCTTACTTGTTTGTTCAACATTGCTACGTAAAATCGATAGCCAGAGTATCTAATAATTTCATTACTTCAGTTGAGAGTAAGTGTCTCTTTATTTTCAGTTGCATCTTAAAAACATTGCATGGTTCAAACCTACCTAATTTAATAAAAAGTTTTCATCATCTCTTGTCTTATAATTTTCATTTTGAAATTATTTTTGAACCTCATTACATTAAATCATATTACAATTTTTTAGCATGTCGAAACAGTTCGCCTGCGACAATCAAGTGGTGCTGCAACAGCACATGTACATTATTGATAACGGGTATTTACTCTCATAGTATTAAAATGATAACCAGCCATTTCTTGAAAAACATCTAATCAAACGAAATTCACAGGTTTCATAAATAGATCTTTGGTTTATTGAAAATCATGACGTTTAAATGAAAATTGCTTCCAGCCAGTGAATTATGTGTGTTGTGCTGTTTTAATTTGTATTTTGTTTGGTGCTTAAACACATAGTTTAAAGAGAAAATGACGATTGGATTCGATTTCAGCACTACGAGTATGTTCCACTCGATAAACGTAGAGCCAACGCGAGGGATTTTTTAATCTCTTCATTCATTATACTATAACAAATTCTTAACGTCGCCGGTTATTCTTACAAATGTACGTAAAAATAAGTCTTTCAAAAATGTGTACATAAAGTTATTTAAAGATCTACTATTGCGGAATATCTTGATTAAATAATAAACCTTAATATTAAAAACGGAGAGGGATAAAACAGATTCGGTTTTCAAAATTCCAAAGGTATGAATGAAAGTAATATGCCTCTAAGGCCTATTCAGTAAATTTTACATTCTTCAGCAAAATAATGGAGACGTTTTTGTGAAAATCGTTTGACGTATTGATTACGATTTCGCTCAAAATTATTATAAAACTACTCGTATTTTCAAAACATTGTGGAGGATTTATTTTAAGATGTGTTTTGAAAATATATTGTAATTGCAAAAATATTTTGTATCTGTTATAATTTAATTCTGAAACAAATCGTAAAAATCACTAGGTTTTTTCAAAGAGTTCAGTGTTTATTGGAATATGACTTGCACTATTTTCAACAGCGTTGTCTAAAGGCCTATAAAATTGGGAGAAACATTGAGAAAATATAAAAAATGTCGTAGAAATTTCTTAAGTATCATGAAAATTGAGTGATTTGTTTCCAACCCAGGAACGCAGTATCAGCAGGATGAATTAAGTGTTATGGATTTGAATTAAAAGTTAATGATTATTTTAGGTGCAAGCGTTGTTAACGGGCTGTGAGACATTCAGTTATTAAATCCTTTCGGTATCACGGACCAAGAAAACTTGTATTTCTGTGTTCTTCTCTTTTACATTACTTATAAACATCATATTTTAGAAAGAAAAAAATTCTGCAAAGTAACGAAGGGTTTTTAAAGTTTAAGGCCCAGATCAGAAAATGCTACCAAAGAACGAACGCTAAATTAAAGCCCGAATGAATTTTTTCTTGGGTGGTTACCCTTTACATTCCGATGGAACGTATATTCGAGCATACACTAGACAACAGTACACTTGCAGGATTCTGTAATTTGTAGTCAGTAGAATGCGAGGCCCTCCACGACAACACATACATGAGAGAAAAGGGACAAATAACCATGCCCAAGGCGGGACTCGAACCCGCGACCCTTTGGACCGACGTTTTGAGGCTGTACACGCTCTATCCACCTTCGCCATTCAGGTCGGACCCGAGAAATCACAGTTCTCAATGTCATGCAATTAATTAGTACATTTTATTGTTATATGAACGTAACTTACTGAGAGAAGCAAAAAACACCCTCCCTCCGTGCCGTTGCTCACTGCGAGCCGCGTGTCGCCAGAGGTGCCGGCGGCGGCGCGGGCGGTGAGGGTTGTGAGGGCGGGGGCGGAGCATTCCTGGGCGGGCGGGCAGCGCACGCGGCGAGGGCGGCGGCGGCGGCGAGCGCATATTGCGGCACATAATTCCCAGAGCGCCGCCAGCGAGGCATGTATCGGATAGCCTCGCCTCGCTCCTAACCCACGCTCCCTCCGTCCGACCGTCCGTCATGCCCGCTCCGTTGTGAGGTTCGGCGCCGCCTGAGCCCTACCTCGTCTGCGCCTGGACCCCGCCTGGACCATGGACCTGGACCTGTTTCTGCTAGGACCACGCCTCGTCCTCGCCTGAACCACGCCTAGACTCGGCATCAACCCTTTCTCGTCCTCGTCTGCACCCCGTCTAGAACCCGCCTGTACCCTTCCTCGTCCTCGTCTGCACCCCACATCTACCCCATCTCTCCCTACCTGTACCTGACTACTCCGCCTGAACCCAGCCTGGAACCCGCTTGGACCCCACCTGGACCCCACCTGGACCCCACCTGGACCCGGCCTGAACCCCGCCTGGACCCCACCCTGACCCGGCCTGTACCCCGCCTGTACCCCGCCTGGAACCCACCTGGACCCCGCCTGGACCCCGCCTGGACCCCGCCTGGACCCCGCCTGGACCCCGCCTGGACCCCGCCTGGACCCCGCCTGGACCCCGCCTGGACCGCCGCTGGACCTCAATCAGAGCTCCACCTCGGCGCGTTTTTGCACCCGCCAACAGAAAAGGATCGTTTGGGGTGGCGGGCTACGTAGCTTAGCGATCAAGCAAAAGACCTCGCAGGGTATTCATTTTCTGGGTTGTTCTGAAGCCAGTGCAGGTGCCAAAATTGGCAGTTTCCCTTAATTTCAACAGTGGCTTTACTAATCACCAACAATTCATCATCGTCACATTATGTTCAACCTCAGTTTCTCCAGCAACAATGAAACATTCGTCACCACAATTATATTATAACCCAGCCCTGCTACTTTCAACCTAACACGCGGATCTCCGACTGAATTTACTATTACTTTTCACCAACTGTCAAAATTGTGACCGGCTCACCTTTCTTACTGCTATATTCTCCTCCAAATCCACTTGGTATTCGTTTTTCTAATATCCCGGCACAAATGATTTCGCGCTGACTTCATTAAATTTTCACTTTTATTTTTGCATTGTAGAATCAACACTATTTTTTGTATCACGTCTCCCATACGTCATATGATCACTTTGAATTCTCCTACACCTTCTTGCTGTACATACATCTACTTCCACTTCTCTGTTCCAGTAAGCGAGGCTGCAGTCTCTGACGATATGCATCACTCCCCCTCACCTCACCTCACCTCACCTCACCTCGTCTCACCTCGCCTCACCTCGCTTCACTCCCCATCACCATTCTCCATGCTTTTCCCGGCTTAAACTCCCTCACCCTGCCACACTCTCCCTCACCCTATCTCACCCTGCTCTCTCCCCGCCACACTCTCCCTCTTCCTCTCCATATCTCTCTCCGCCTCGCACTACCCCTCCCCGCTCCTGCCTCTCTCCACCTCCCTGCTCTTCTCCTCCTTTTTCCACCCCTTCCTTGCCTCTCCCCATCCTCCTCACTTCTCCCAACCTTTCGGGTCCTTTTCAGTTTTTTCGCCGACTCTCCTCTATATCTTCCTGCCTCTTCCCCCTGCCTCACATCTAATCCCTCTACCTAATACATCATGCCCTACCACACTTCCGCATCCATTCTCTGCTCTTCCTCGTACCACTCCTATTTACTCCATCGTGACGCATTCAACCCTTTGCTGATAAGTTTGAAATCAACGTCATTTTTTCCTTCCCAACTCTTGCTTCCTCGCCCTTCGCTTTCCCACCCTTCCGCTCCCACCCCGCTTCACCCTGCATTGAGAGGTGATTAATTAATTGCTTGTTAATGATTCTCGGGGCTTCAGCAATTGATATAATTATTCCCGTAAGTGTAGTGCGTGTTTTTTCATCGGGAGGTGGCGATGATCTTCCTTCGCAGGATGGTGAAATCCAGCAACGACTGGCGGAGTTTTCCTCAAAAAGCAATGCACCGCCCCAGCCGGGTAAAGCTGTCAACCACCATCCGGTCTCCCGGCATGTGAGTTAAGTGTACTGTATGTTAGTGGAAGTGTGTGTGGGGAGGATATGCCAAGAAAGAGGAAGGAAAGATCGCGCGGTCCGTGGCCTGTTTGTTAGGATACTGATCCGGCATTCGCCTGGTTTTGATCGGAGAAAGCACGGAAAACTACCGATCAGAGCAGCCGGCCGCTAGAATTCTCCTCCAAACACCGACTGAATTTGACATAGCTATGCAGCTGGTGTCGAAAATCCTGCCACCGTCAGGACTCGCACCTACGACCTCCCAGTCAGAGGAACTGCAGCGACATGAGTTGTGATGCAATGAAGCACCTCTCCCGGTGGGAAGTTGTGCGTGGGGCCGCGTCGGCCAACTCGCTTCAGAAGAGGTGACGAGGGCAGCGAGGGCGAAACCGGCAACCGAAGCAGCTGCGTTTGGGGATGTGGGCGGTCGCCCAGGCCACGGCGCCCGTGCGCCTCCGGTAATTAGAAGCTCTTATCCGCCCACAACGCACGGCGCACGGCCACGCCCCCGGCTTCCAACGGCGCTTCCCACGCTTCCTCCGCCCCCGTCACCACCCACGCCCCGCCCTCTGTCCGACGAGTCTCTCAGAGGGCTTTCTGGAACCTCTGGTAGTGCGTTGTTCACGGATTCAGCGTATAGGTCGTGATGATTAGACGTAATTACTCATTTCAAATTCCCGCGAAAATTGAAAGAAAATTACGCAACCTACGGCCATGTGAGAGGTGTCGACAGTTGTAGGCATGAGGGCACAGTTTGACGTGTCTGCTTCAAGAGTCACTACTCAAGGCTGCACTCATTGTCATCGGGGCCACCCGCAGCACTTCAAACGAAGGTCTGGGAAGTTACGTTCAAAGAGGATGAGGAGTGCCGCGTTCAGTATTCTCAGAGATTTTGTTGAGACTGAGAATTCCAGAATACTTTCGGGTGGTCTTGTTTTCTATCTATCGCTTTTTTTTATGCCTAAGACATATCATCTAAGTTCATCCGACTATACTTTGCACTAATTTTTCAAATTCTCAATATATACTGAACTTTTTAACAAAACTCAAGGTACTCCCATGATTTAGTAACAATGGTAATTAATGTAATACACAATCAAATTAATAGACTTCTTAAATTGGTTCTGGATATTAAAAATTGTCTATCTTTACTGCTTTTCTGTCTGCCGCCTGGAATAAAATGACCTGTAGAGGTGGCTCAGAGTATCACAGATGTCATTGCAATGCCTCTGTGCGGAAGGTCCTAGGTTCGTGTCCCGACGGTAGTAAGGATTTTTGACACTAGCTTGTCGGCTAGGTCGAATTCATTCGCTGTCTAGAGGAGAACTCTTGCGGCCGGCTGCCCTGATCGCTAGTTTTCCGTTGTTTCTCTGATCAACGTCACTTGAATGCCGGAGCAGTACCTTAACAAACGGGCCACGGACCATGCGCGATCTTTTTCCTTCCTCTTCCTTGTCCTATCCTCATCCCTTACACACACACACACACACACACACACACACACACTAACATGTACAGCACTACCATACATGCCGGGAGATCGGTCGGGGTCTTAGAGCTTTTCTCGGCTGTGGCGATGCCTCGCTGGTAAGAGATACTGGTTGGGGAAGTCCCCGCTAGCCGACGGTAGGTCGTCGCAGGATCTCGCCATGAGGCGGGCGCGAGGTCACCGCCACCTCCCGATAAAAATAATCATCATCATGGAATGTATTGTGAAAGAGTCAAGTTTGTGTTTTAACTAGACGAATATTCTAACTGATGATTTTTTTAGTGAAATCAGCAAAAGTCGCAAGGATAACTAAAATGACATTTGTGCATTCCAAACTGTGACGTGATATCAGCAGTTACACTGTTAATTATCCTACCTACTGGGGGTGCGGCAGAACGAAGAGTGATTGTGGTGGTTACACGTTATTCGAGGTTTCTGCTGTTTGTTTAGAGTAGAAGTAGTGGTTTGCGATAGCCAGGATAGTCAAAGCTTCGTATCGGTTTGAGCGTGGGGTCATGTAGATTGAACAGCCTTGACAGTGAAGTGACAGTGGCTGTTGAACAAACCTTTTGATGGTGGCTCTAGTAGAAGGGACCTGATTACAGCAAGTGCTGACTGTGTTCGAAGCTGTTAGCTGTGTACTTTACTGTACCCCATTACTTGGTTCCATGCTTCCCTCTCTGGTCATGCGTAGTCTTCTCAGCGCGATGTACGTCGGGCAAGGGAGTCGATGAAGAATTCAAACCAGGTGAATTGGGAAAATGAAATGGTAAAATACGATATTCTCAAGGTATTTCAAAAATGAATGTTAGAAAACAAGCCTGATGATTCAAGGAAATGGGAGAAAAAATTATGTTAATTATTATTAAATTAATAATTAATGTTATTAAAAAATTATGTTTCTTTTTGAAAATCATTCGGTCGCGTGCTTAATGCAGCATTCGCTTTCATAAGAAAAGGAAAACTTTTTTGGCCTGCATTTGCTAACGAGGATATCGCACATAAGATTGAAAGTGACGTACAATAAAAAATTAGCCTACTTTTGAAAATTTGATTTTAAGCAATTTGTTTTATAATTATTATTAACCCGAGAGAGGTGGCGCGGGGCCTCTTATGACCCCACGTACCTTTGCTTGGCTGCAGTTGCCTAATTTTGCGTGTCAGAAGCTTTACATTTCCACCACATTCTTTAGCTTTTGTCTCAAAGAATTTCCAAATTTTATATGTAATAATTCATTCATAAATATTTGTGAAACAAATACAAACATCTTAAACTTCGTACTTTTTGAAAGTTGTGGGGATTAGCTTTGAAACATTTTTCAATAAATTGTTTGTTTTTATGTGAGACAATGTTAGAAAATGAAACTTACTGATTTTTCTGATACCTTTGTCGTTTAAATATTCAGGAAAATGTAAATGGAGTCACTACATAAATGAAAGATACGTGATAATTTTGCCCTTTAATTTGTTTCAATTCATTTTCATGTTTGTTTATAATAATGCATTAAGTTAATACTATCTTATAAATGATTGATTATTATTGAAATAACTAATTTCACACCTATTTCTTGCTAAATATAATTTTATAAAGAAATAACTTAAAGCGGTCAGAAATGACCCCGCGCCACCTCTAACGTAACTCCGGCAACCGCCACTTCTCCAGGGTTAAACATGTAAGATATTATAAAATCATGAAGAAAGAAATGAGAATGTGTAGAACGAAGTGATATGTGTGATGTATTGAAAGGAAGTCGTGTGCAGACATTTAAAGAAAGTAAAGGTTAAAAATTATTTTACGTAGTCTCCTATTTGTCCTTATTTTAGATACGGTTTCCTATGACGACACTTTACCTACCCAAATTCTGAAGAAACCAAAGACGGATGTCATCAGCGTAACTGAATGATTAAAAAAGAACTACTTGCAATCATAAAATCTGTCAAGGTGTTTTTTTCTCTAAACACTAAAACATATTTAAAAAATGTTTTGGTCTTTTGATTTTTATTTTCAATGTAGTTTTATAAAGAGATGGATTTAATATTTTATTGAAGTGTATTTTTATGAAAGTATTTAAATTTTGAGTAGTTTAGGTGTACTACATTTACATTATTTATACGTTAGATAAACATTTTTGTGGTGTAAAATTTCTGTAGCATCTCTAGAGAATAAAATATGTAAAAAAGATTAACTAGTAAAAAAAATAAAACACAACATTACTTCATTTAGAATTTTGTACACATGTATGTCAGGAAATAATGTTTGTATACAACATTTAAAAAAACGCAGTGATACCTACAATAATTAACTATTTTCAACTAAATACCTACAGTAATTGCCTAACTGAAGTTTAAAGTTAAACGACGCTGGAAACGTACTACGACAATGAGAAGATTTACAGAACAAGAAGATCATTGCGTTTTATAACTTACGCATAGTGCATTTTGATATTATTTTTTGTGTTGGTCACGAAAACATTTCCTCAGATATTTGGTAAATTTTTGCAATTAGAAAAATTGTTAATTTATAAACTAATTCATTGACTGAAAAAACTAAATTCGAAATCATTATTTTACAGAATCGGTTGTCGAATATCTTACGAAATTAAAAATTTCCTCTAAACGCCCATGTCATGGAAAATCTCATTAAAAATTGAATCCGCCCCACAAAGTCGCCTGTGCACTCGCGCATTTTTGATCGTTTAGCCAGCCGCGTTAATGATAATCTAAAAGTTCCATGTGCTGCTGTTTTATCCGAAACAATATTTTATTTCGTCGTTAATTATCCTATTGCGAATTACCGAATTAGTAATACGCCCATGCATATTTCAGCAGGCAGACAGCCCCGGCGTTGCCTCCCCCCTCCCCCAACCCCCGTGCTTGCTCTGGCACAACGGCCACGCGAACTGGCGCCCGACTGCCAATGCAACCTTCACGCTGCGGAACCCCCATGCTTCATTCGATTAAACTAAAATATACACCCGAACGCGTAGTTATGTCAAATACGTATGTTGTATAACGTAAACCATCGTTCAAATACAAAAAAAACCTGTGCCATTTATATTAACTGAGTACGCCAATGTAGCATGTAATTCGATTCAATGTAATTATGTAATAATGAATTGATAACCAAAATGAATTGGGCGGTGGTGTTGATTTAATAGAAAAACGCGTTTACTTAAAATGAACAGCCGCTTAACGGTACATGTGCCTGTGAGATAATAAATATAACATTATTAAAAAGGTCGTTTTTCTTGTGAAGATTTTCCCTTTGGATACAGAGCTTAAATGTCAGTAAAATGATCAGTAAGTCATGAATAGAAACCATCCGGATTTGTAGGCAATTTTTACTAACATTTGAAAACATATTTAAAGCAGGATACGAGTTTATCTTTTTTGTGACACAAAAATAGTTATGAATAAAATTGTCTTTGGAAATATGGATAATATTACGGTTGTGCACTTATTGTGAATACTACTAGTTACAAACAAATACATTTAGTGAGATATACTCACTTTGCTACTTATTTATTGATTATCGGACTATATTAACTTTCTATTCACTTTTATTAAACTTCTAATTTTATCGTTATGTTGCCCAGCGTTTTTATATTTATTATTTTAAAATAATTATTTGCCTTGCACTGATCATGAACTCATCATTCTACAACAATAACTGACAACAATTTACATTGATTTTGCAAACATAGGTTCGACATATAAATACACTACCATTTTAATTTACTTTACATGTGTATGTGCAACTCTGTACAGACCTGCGATTCCTGGAAGTTCTGATGTCTTAAACCTGTTATTGGAAAATTAATGGCACTGCACTACAAATTATCATTTTTACTTGGTTTTGTCAATAAAACTTCAATATTTATTCTAATGAAATTACGATATTTCAACTTGAGCTCATTAATTGTCTGAATCCTGTCTTCTCTATTCATGTTAATGAAAAGTTCCGTACGGTATTTCTTTCTTACAAAAGTTCGTACGCTTATGGAAGTATCTTCGGTGATGATCTACAGGTTGCTTTCTTCCTGGATGTCGTCCGGGTGATGTTCTTATTGAACTACTCTCCATCGCAGCAGATTCTACCAGTGGAAAACGTTTCTAATATTTACCAAATTTGTTAACTATTTAATAATAATATTGTCAGGAATAAAGTACACCAAATATAATGTAAAGTACACCAAAAATTAAATATCGATTTCAAATTCAAAGGACCGCGACATCAGCCAGATCGATTGGGGAATGTAAATATTGGAGAAAATCAGCTGAACAGATTAGCCGCAAGCGTTGTTCACAGATAGACGGACATGACAGACGTTTTGCCGTCACTCGATTTTTCCGTATCAAGGACCAACAATACATGAATCTGGCTACACCACGTGATAGAGGATTTTTTCTGTATTTAACAACTGAATTTGTCCACTTTTTCGTTACCGTGGCCCTATAATGAGAGTTTTTCTGCCGAAGATTCGCCGTTTACCCGCACAGCATTAAAATATTCTGAAGAGCACATTTTTTTCGATGGTTTATCAAGTGGTATCCAGTAGCATCAGGCTGCTTATTAAAGAAAATTTGTACATTTGCAAGCTCTTTCCTGTTATCACTGGCAGATAAGGTATTAATCCTAGAAAACGATATTATCCTACTTGGTGGCAAAGCTGACAATGAAGCGTTTCCTTTCGAGTTCTCCAAGCCCTTCATCGCACACTCTAAGAGGCTGCATCCGGTCGATAGCGACCATCCTTCCATCGCCTGGATACGTGAACCATCGGATTGGCGTAACATATAGCTGACATAACAGCAAGACATGTGATTTGCGCGGGCATCACTAGATCGCAACGATAAAAAAAACTCTTTTTCAAATTTCTTAGAATCTTCAGCAATGATTCGAAAATAAATTATCAGTTACGAATCAGGAGACCGAATGGCTTCGAGTTACACCACATTTCTTTCGATTCGAGAACGGGAAGGAGCCCAACTGTGACGGATGGACAAACAGACAGACCGACGCAAATTTCTCGATTACTATACAAGGATGTATTTTCAATTGTATTGGATATGGAAAGGTTGCAAAGCATAACGAACTTCTCTCTTCAGCACAAGTGTCTCTTTATGCAGGTTGAGTTCGTGGGAAATTTTCTCTATATAAAAAATATAATGGATATGTTCAGATAGCAACACTCAAAGATAGATTCAGATGCAACATTCAGATTGCCCATTTATAAGAAACTATCGGCACAAAACAGTGTCATAATTCTTAAGCAGTAGGGCTTATACAAAAGCTCTATAGCAGCTTTTTGAAAACGTAACTTTTTTTATCATTATTACACTTTTGAGGATTTGGTCCTTTTGGGCGTTCCATTTGATAGACTAGTTGCAAAGTTGGAAACTTTTGCATCTGCCCGCTAGTGTTGTTATAAACAAGTAAAAAGTACTTGAACTAAGCACTTTTCTTAATTTTCAACACTAGGTAGCAACGGGCAAACTTAAAATGTTAACTTCACTCCTTCACTACTTTCAATGAATAGCAGTTCACTCGTAAGTAATTAATAATAAGTGTAACTTGCTGATATTTAACTAACTACCCGCGTTACTACACATATGTATGACTTTAGTCATTGATCTACATTATTCTTGAAACTTATTCTGTGATACAAACCTAACTATACTTACAAATCAAAATCAATTCTCTCATAAGCCCATACCCATACACAATCACAGGATGCATTGTACAACACTCTCTTCAATATTGATCAAATTTTAACAACTCTTAGTTGTAACTAGTGGTTCTACAGAATGGCACCGAGTTTCCCGTATTATTTTTCTATTTCTTTGTCTCTGCGCTGTATATTCGGAAATGCCACAAACACTTGCCAGCTGCCATCTATCGCCAAAGTACATTTTTTTGATTTCATAATTTTTCGGTTTCCTAATGGTAGGATGGAAATATTCATTTTAGAATATTAAAGAACCCAAAAGCTTAGTTCTAAAAATTATATTTTAAAAATATCGTGCTGTTTTAAAGCAAGTGGCGTTTAGGCGCTACTAAATATGCGAAATTTGAAGCTCTTTTTTACAGAAAATTTTTGAGTTAAAAAAATCCTTTTAAAGTTATTTGAAGCACATTCACTCACAAATATAATAATGCTTACAAATTGCTTGTAATGTGCACATTAAACATGTGAGATATCTTTCAAAAAATTTACATTTGTGTTATTTTTAAAAAACAAAAAATATCTCAAAATAAAATTTACGTCAGATTAATGAGTGCAATTAGCACTATCCATTACAAAAGTTTGAGGACAAAATTTGCAGCCATATATGAGAAAATGGCGTTTGAGCGTTTCTGAAATACGGAATTATTACCTACTTTTCACAGAAAAGAGTTCAGTTCTCGAGAAACTTTATTTGACATTATTTAAAGCACATGTACTCGTAAATATATTATTGTGAAAAAATCTCCGCTAATGTGAATATTAACGACGTGAGAAAGAAGTAAAAACAATACATTTTTTCAATTTTTGAAAAACAAAAGAAAAGTGCAATGCGACGTTTTTGTCATCCAATAAAGTATATTAGTATCTATACCTACCAAAAGTTTAAAGAAAAAATTGGGAGCAGATGTTGAGAAAATCTTGTTTTCGTAATTTTTTTAAATTGCACATATTTCACGCAATATTGCGCGAAAACTACTAAAATTTTCAAAACAATGTATATGACCTTAAACAAAGAACTAATTTTGGAGAACAAATTTAAATTAAAAGAAAAATCTCTATCTTCAATTTTGTAGTTGGAGAAAGACAGCGAAAATCATTCAAACTTTCACAATTTTCGAAAATTCAGAGTTATTTGTGAAAATCAGACCTATGCCACCATAAATGTATTTTAGTCTCTTCTTACCAGAAATTTTAAGAAAAAAATTGGAGCCGTTTTTGAGAAAATTTTGAAAATGTTCGGAGGGTTTCATGTAAAGAAACCGCAAATTTTGAAGAAAGTTTTTCAAAATTTCAGAACTTCCACTAGAGCTAGATTGACAGAGGTTTAGTCAATTTGGAAACATTCCTACGAGTGGTTTAGGCGTTAGTAGTGTTCACTGACGGACGAACGGACATTTTGCTTTCAATTAGTTTTTCGGTATCAAGCACCCACAAAAGAGGGATTCTGGTTACACTACGTGTTAGGGGATTTTTTTCTTAATTTACCACTAATTTTATCCACTTTTTCCTTATCAGCACCCGGCAATGAATTTTTTCCGCCGAAAATACGCAGTTTTTACTTTCCCATATACGTACGTATATACGGAGTAATATAGGTAGTATAATGAAATTATGTAATGCTGCGCGAAAAAAATGGCGAATTTTAGGCTGAAAAAAATTCCTTGCCGGACCCAATAACGAAAACCTGGATAAATCCAGTTGCTAAATTAAGAAAAAAATCCCCTAACAGGTGGTGTAGCCATAATCCCTATTTTGTAAGTCCTTGAAACCAAAAAATCCATTGAAAGCAAATCGGCAGCCCGTCCGTCCGTCTGTAAACACTACTAGTGCCTAAACCAGACCTGCACAACGCCTGCTCCCGCGGGCATTCTGCACTTGAGAGCCGATCGTCTGCCCGTGGCAGCGCCGAAAGTGCAAGTAGTGGGGAGTATGAAGCTTTGCGGGGAGGGGAGAAGTCTGACGTACACAACGCGGCGCGTAGATTGAATGCCTAGGCGTCTAATAATGATCCATGCTTCAAAATTAAATGCCCGTTTCTTTAAATGGATTATGTCTAGTATTTCAAGTTACCGGGGTCATAATTCACTGTTTACGTTCTGTACACTACTGTATATCCACCTTTGTATCCACCACTGTTTGTATTTTCATTTTCTAATTTTTTTATTTACTATTATATATTTATTTATTATTTACGTCAAAAACAGTTAAAAACTGTGTGTGACGAGCTATGGGGAGAAGTGAATTTTGTGCACGTTTTCATAGTTCTGTGACCTCTATTCTAAACCATATTCTAGTCGAATTTTGAATACAGAAAAGAGAGGGTTTTTTTTCGAGTTTTGTTGACAAAATATTCGCTCCTATATAATAAAATATACTTTCAAAGGTAAATTAGCTATAAATTCCTGACCTGAACCCTCATGTTCTTCATGAAGGAATAATACTTTTTTGCCGCGATAATATGGAAAACGATAATTTGAATAACTATATTTCCCACTGAAATTCAGAAGACGAATTCCGAAGAAATTCAGAAGACTGATTATTCAGAATAATAAAGTTACAATTATGTCCAGAAGCAAAACAAGGGACCATCTCAGCATTTGCTCAAGGATCAGGGAAACTGGACGAAAAACCTGATTGAGATGGGAAGAATTTAATGGGAATTTGTAAAGAAAATAACATGCTCATTGTGACTCTTAAGCATTATTTTAAAGCGATAGCTTTACAATATATACTTATATATAAGAAAAAATATTTAATTCTAACACAAAATTGCAATTTAATAATTGATTGTTCACCAGGAATGTTATAATCTCCAAATCATAGAAAAAGTGAACAAAATCATGAGAGCAATCTCTCACATCAAGATCGACATAAAAATAGAATATGTGGCAATTCCAAAAGGGTAATGTTTAATAGCACATTTGTGATCATTTTTCCCCATTATGAAACTGAATAAAACAGATCAACGAGCAAACTTCTGTGACGATATGTTACGGACAATCATAAGATAATCATGGGTATTGGTTAAATAGAATGCAAAGGGCTTTATATTTTTATACGATCTCGTAAACAACTCTACAGTCTTGTTAGAAATTAGAACAGAAAATAATCACGAATTTTTTTAAGAATAGTATGTTTTTTGCTTTGAGAGAACCGTATTATTCGATTAAACATAGTTAATATAAAATAGTTTATTGCTGTCATCGAACAAAATCAATTCAGTATCAAAATTTTGTGTTTAGCACAACACTAAATTTTTATTACATAGTAGCAAATCGAATTACATTATAAGCCCTACAAGCAATTATAATTCTTGGTATCGAAATCTAATATGTATAATTCGTTGTAGTTTCATATTTTGCCCTGTCATATACCGAGAACAAACATTTGCAATATAATACAAAAGACAATATTACTTGAACTGTTTATTATCGTCATGTTCTTGCCGATTGCTCTTTAAATTTACGCGCTATCTTTCGAATTGCGCATTCTGATTGGTGGTCCCCACTTCTAGATTGGGTCTCATTCCTGCCTTTCATCGATTTTCTCATTTGCACCTGAGTTGCCCGCACGCAGCTCCTGAGGTCAGTGAAAGTGCAAAATGCTGTGCGGGTCTGGCCTAAACCATAAGTACGATTTTGTGTTTCAGATTGATGAAACCCCTGTCCATCTGGATCGTGACGAAGCATTGAGATTTTAAAAATTATGTAAACTTTGGGGATACTTTACATGAAGCCCCTCGTACTTTTCAAAATTTTCTCAAAAACGGCTCCAAATTTTTTCTTCAAATTTCTTGAAAGAATAAACTAAAATACAGTTATTAAGGTAGAATACGTCTGAATGTTGCGGTTAACTCTAGATTTTCGAAAATTGCAAAAGTTTGAATTTTTTTCGGCTCCTTCCGACAACTACAAGATTAAAAATAGAGATTTTTTCACATAAAATTTGTTCTCCAAAGTGAGTTCTTTCTTTAAGGTGATGTATATTTTTTTTAACATTTTAGTTGTTTTCGAGCAACATTACGTGCAATATGTGCAATTTAAAAATAATACAATAACATTTTCTCAAAAAGTCTCTAAATTTTTTCTTTAAACTTTTGGTGAGAATAGTGACTAACGTACTCTATGAGATGACATAAACGCCTGTTAACACATTTCGGTCGGCGCGGACAAGTTCCTGTGACTTCCGCCCACCTGGGCACTCCTTGTGGTATTCCCGCCAAATTATGGGAGTTCCATGCTGCACCAGTGTGTTATGGGGGCGACAACTCAAAAATTCGCTTCTCCCACTTAAAAAAATTAATTAATTAATTTATTAATTAAGAAATTAATTAATCATTGTTCCCCCGCGCCTCTAAGCATGGGCATCGTATTCCGCCGCGCGGCTTCACCCACGCCGCCGACATCGATAACGTCACGTCGACATCACCACCGTCACCGTCACCGCCACCGCCGCCGCCGCCGCCGACGACGACGACGTTGCCGGCGCCGCTGCCACCACCACTACCATCACCGCCCGTATCTCACCCCGCCTCCGTCCATCCACCCCCCCCGGCCGGCCGGCTAACCACCCCCTGGCATTTTCGCCCGGTGTCATTCTCGGGGCGGTGTCAGAGCTGGCCTGGTTAGTGGGGGAGAGTGCCGGGGGAGAGTGCTGGTGGAGTTGGGCCAGGACTAACGGGCAGTGCGGTGGCCAGCTGATCGCTCCACACGGGAGTGCTCAAAAACTTTGGCGTGAAGCACTCCCGTCAGCGAAAGGCATTTTTTCTATGTGCATTGAGACCCTCTAATAGACAGCTGTGTAAATAGGAGGAGCTGTGGTACTATGAGAGTAGCCTGGTTTGAAAAATCTAGGCATGTGTGCCTCGTAACCTTCAATACATTCTGCAATGTTTACATTAATTTAATTTTTCTTACTGTATCAGTCTGGTAGCCTCGCCTAGTCAGTGTGTACCTTTCATTTTGTGTTTTCATAGCAATGCAAGAGTTTTGTGAAATTGTTAAAGTTTTTTGTATTCTTTGACAACACCATATTGCTCTATCCTTTTGTTTTTTATCCTTTTTTAATTTTTTCTTGTTTCCCACGTCGCTCGTTAATATTTACTTTAGTGGCGATTTGTCCACATTATTATGTTTACGAGCACATGTGCTTTAAATAATATTCAGTAAAGTTTCTCGAGAACTCAACCATTTTTTGTGGAAATTATCTCAAAATTCTGCATTTTCTAAACGCTTAAACGCCATTTTCTCGTAAATGGCTTCAATGTTCTTTTTAAACTTTAGGAACGGATAGTGCTGATTGCACTCTTTAATACGACATAAAGTTCATTTTTGGATATTTTTGGTTTTTCAAAAATTACACAAATGTAATTTTTTAAACATCTCTCACATCTTTAATATGCATATTACCATTAATTTGTAAACATTATTATATTTGTGAGTGTAAGTGCTTCAAATGACTTAAATGAAGTTTATTGAAAGCAAACATTTTCTGCAAAAAAGAGCTTGAAATTTCAATTAGTTGCGCTTAAAGGCCATTTCCTTAAAAACAGCTACATTTTTTTAAAGAAAATTACCATATGGGACCAGGATTTTGTGTTTTTTAATATTCTAAAAGTAATATTTCCGTTCCTTTTCCATTAGGAAATCGAAAAATTATGAAAATTTTCAAAAAACTGTAGTTTGGGCAGCGATAGATGGCAGTAGGCAAGAGTATGTGGCAATGTCGAATGGCTAGCCCAGACCCAAGGAAATAGAAAGCTAATACGGGAAATTCTGTGCCAGTCTGTAGCACCATTAGTTTTGCGCAATATTACATGACTTTCTCTATACTACGTACATTACTCCGTGTATACGGAAAAGTAAAAATAGTACACTGAATTTCCATATTACTGGTTTTTACTTTCCCATATATGTACGTATATACAGAGTAATATACGTAGTATAGGGAAAGTTATGTATAGCTGCGCGAAAAAATGGTGAATTTTCGGCAAAAAAAAATTCGTCGTCGTTCTATGATAACGAAAAAGGGAATAAATCCAGTTGCTACATTATGAAACAAATCCCCTAGCACGTAGTTTAGCCTGAATTCCTTTTTTGTGTGTCTTTGTTACCGAAAAAACACTTGAAAGCAAAACGTCCGTCCGTCTGTCCGTTCGTGAACACTAACAACGCCTAAATAACTCTTAGGAATGTTTCCAAATTGATGAAACCCTTGTCAATCTGGCTCTGGTCGAAGTTGTGAAATTTTGAAAAATTTTCTTCAAAATTTGGGGGTACTTTACAAGCCCCCCGGACTTTTTATAATTTTGTCAAAAACGACTCAAATTTTTTTCTTAAAATTTCTTGTAAGAATAGAGTAAAATACAAGGAAATAGAGTAAAAGTGGCATACGTCTGTTTTTCCCGTTTAACTCTGAATTTTCGAAAATTGCAAAAGTTTGAATTTCTATCGGACTCTTGCTATGACTACAAAATTGAAGGTATAAATTTTCCCTTCAAGTGAAACTTGTTTTCCAATTTGAGGTCTTCCATTAAGGTCATGTACATTTTTTGAAAATTTTATTAGTTTTCGCGCAATATTGCTTGTAATATGTGCAATTTTTAAAAAAATAGAAAAACGAGAATTGCTCAAAACGGCTCCAGATTTTTTCTTTAAACGTTTGGTAGGGATGACACTCTAATGTACTGTGAGAAATGACATAAACATCATATTATTCTATTCTTTTGTTTTCCAAAAATTACAAAAATGAAATTTTTTGACTCGTCTTTCACGTTGTTCATATTTGCACTAATGGTGATTTGTTCACATTATTATATTTATGCACTCATGCAATTTAAATAAGTAATAGAAAATTTCTCAAGAACTCAGGCGTTTTCAATGAAAACTAGCAAAACTTTCCGCATTTTCAGAAACGCTCAAACGCCATTTTCTCAAAATTGTTGCTTTTTTTTCGAACTCTTGGAACATAGTGCTAATTGCACCCATTAATGTGACATAAGTTTATTCTGAGGTATTCTTTCCGTTTTTAAAAAATTATACAAATGTAATTTTATTGAAATATATCTCACATCGTTAATATGCACAATTCCAGTAATTTGTAAACACTATTTTATTTGTGAAGTAAGTTCTTCAAATGACCTCAAATAATGTTTTTCCAAAGCTCAAATATTTTCTGTGAAAAAAAGCTTCAAATTTCTCATTTACATTAGCGCTTAAACGCTATTTTCTTAAAAACGGATCCAAATTTTTCGAAGGAATTTGTCATTTAGGACAAGGTTTTACTGTTATTTAATATCCTTAAAATAATATTTCGCTCTACTATTAGGAAACTGAAAAATTAATAAAATTTTTAAAAACGTACTTTGGGTAGCGATTGATGGCGGCTGGCAAAAGAATGTGGAAAGTCTGAATAGCTAGCCGAGAACAATGGAAATAGAAATCTAATAGGGGTAGGTCTGTGCCATTCTGTAGCTCTACTAGTTTGTCAATTGCTAAGGCAAATGTATTTTTATACCGTTAGATCAATTGGTAATACAAGCCCGTCAACTGCTTAGGTCATTAGTCCTGTAAGTGTTGTGCACGTTTCTATTTCGGGAGCTGGTTGTTCGGTTATAATATTTTAATACATTCCATGATTCTCCGACATTATAATCGAGAGATTATGCAAACCTAATTATATTTATGTTGCGTCACGTTACTAAACCTAATTGTTTCTTATACATATTATCAATTTTGGAGAATTCTACAAAGCAAGGAGCTTTCTTTTTTTTATTTTAATGTAATACTGACCACTGGCTCTTGGACAGTTACAAGAAGTAGCATCATTTGCCACTAGATGACCGCACATAATGAAGAGTGCCTGCCAGTCTGACTCAAACTCCAGACTCAAAATATTTTACAATAATTGTATAATTTCTTCATTTACCTCTTTTCTAAAGTTTGAAATAAAGAAAAGATTTACCTTTAAATTAAATTAATTAATTTGCCATAGTTTACTAAATGAATGTTCATCTATGACCACTTACGATATTTGTCGCGAGAACGCAACCTAATAGCTAAACTGTTGCCTCTCGCCCATTTCGTGCCCGAACTAGGCAGAGAGAGGATCTCCGACATTTTGCTGTTGCATTTGTATAATGCATTATATTTAGACCTAGTTACAATGTAACTAAATATTAATTAGGCCAATATTAATTATGAATTGCCGTTAACTGGATTACTATGTGCATCACCATATTTTGATACTTGGAGGTTTTAACCCTGATTGCCTCTTGTTTTGTATTCTCATGGGTTCATTTTTACTTTCCTGTATACATACGTATAAACGGAATAATATACGTAGTAAAGGGAACATATACGGGACATTTTCAAAATTTTCAAAAAAGGCTCCATCGTTTTTGATAAAAATTTTGTTGTTGGATAGTGTAAACAATGTTTTAGAAACTAACCCTTCCTAACACTTAGATATTGAAGTTAGAGATTTTTTCACTTACTGAAATCTGTTGCTTAGTGATAGATTTTGAAATAAGATGCTGTTCTCTAATAGGTTATCACAAAACTAAATACTGATAATGAAAATTTATGTAGAGTTCCAACATGGACGGTCGCAACAATGGTTGGAAAGCAAGCAAGCAAAGAATACAAAGTAAAAGAATACAAAGCGTGAGTTCTAATTAAAAGACTATTAGAAGGAAATGTCAATACAAGTGATGGCGTGCGGAGGGGGCGGAAAGTAAGAAAAATGCAAATGAATAAGTTGAGGAAAGGACACGTTAGTAATTCCAAGGGTAAAAAATTAATGTATGAAAAAATTACAAAAAGGAATAAACAATTCCAGCTTGAAAGAACGAAGGACCAATCACGATAGGAGCGTGTGCGAGACTTGAGATGACGTAGGCAGTGGGAGGACGCATTTTGAAATTTTTTTTGCGCAGGAAGACACTAAATGATAGCGGGTCAGATGAACGGGCGTAGCCCGAAAGAACATGCGACCGGTAGAGTTGCGACCAAACATTTTTTAAATTTTTTATTACTTAATTTGGATACTTAGTAGAAAATTTTTTACGCACTACGCCCGAAGTTAATAAAACCAGACAATTGATTTTTAACATAAGAAAATATTTTTAAAACAGTTCAAACCGACGAGACGCCACATTCAACTAGTTTTGTAACAGCTAAAAGATGGTGCCGTCAAGCGTTGAAATCTCAGTAATAAATGTAACCCGTAAACTTCATTTATTAAAATCTAACTACAATTTAAAGACATACACACAGCTCTGTCTGGAAATTCGGTCCGCAGGTCGTTTACTGCGAGATGTTCGCATTTAAGTCTCTTTAGATCACAACTCATTGACCTGCGTTTTCTCCCCCCTGAGCCTTCATGCGTTGCACGCATCGCTCACAAAGGCGACATAAAATTGCCCCGGGCGCCCCCCGGGCGGTGCATAATGGATGGCGGGGGGCGCGGGGCCTCATCACGGCGCTCAAGTCTATCTCCGCCGCCGCTAATAGACTGCGCCCGACACAACAGAGCGTCAGGCGGAAGGGCGGGTCCCTCGGGGGTGACGAGATGCGAACCCAGATCCCTTGCACCCGCGCCGCCATCCTCTCCGCCCATCCCCCTGTCGGCCCACTTCTCCCCGCTTCCCTTATAGTGAGGTACGTTTTTGTTTTTGTTACTTTGACGTTGTTAAACCTATTCATCTGAGTGTTTGCATCGGAGCCACATGTCCCTTGTTGAAAAGTGGTCCTGAAATGCAGCGTAAGAATACTAGTTACGAAATGCATGGGATAAATAACTGTATCAAGAAAAGTTCCATTAATTAAAGACAATCATATCATATGAAATTAAATATATTTAATACAATATTGAAGAACGAAGTTGAAGTTTTACAGTTGGAGTTTCACAACGTTTCGGAGATATTTTGTCTCCATCTTCAGGTACATTTTGACTAAAATCAAATTTATTCCATAATAATGAGTAAAACTTCAACTTCGTTCTTCAATATTGTATTAAATATATTTAATTTCATATGATATGATTGTCTTTAATTAATGGAACTTTTCTTGATACAATGAAGAATAGACAATCAATAAAACGTAGGGATAAATAATTGTTTAGATTCATATCGTTTCGTTGCAGCAGTCTATGGATGTGTCTTCTCGGCTATCGTCTTGGAAACTGTTTAGTAGATTCTTTGGCCCCTCGCTGTGAGAACATTATAGAGGCTACCTGGACAATGGGGTAGTAAGCTGAAGCTCCTCTCATTCAGTCTCAGGGATGATTGATTTCCGGTAAATAGTTAGTTCCTCTGACTTTGCGTAAACTCAACGTTTAATTCTTTTGTTTCAGATACACTCGAGCTTGGGCGGCACCAGTAAAATTTAGAGCCCGGTGGATTCTGGCCTATTTTATTTGCTTCATATTTATAACGGTTGGAGTGCTACAATCTTAACTTTCTGTGTAAATTCCTATTTACTTTTGTTCTCCGTAACTAGCTGGTACCCGACGCGTGGCTGTCGCAGAAGAAATAATTGTGGAAATATTCCTCTCTCCCCATCTCTTTCCCCTTTCTTTCTATCCCACTCTCTTTTCCCTCTCTCTCTCTTCGTCCTATCTCTTCCCCCTCTCTTATTTCCCTCCTTTCTCTCTTTTCCCTCCTCTGTATCTTTCTCCCTCCATTTACCCCTCTCATTTTCCCCACTCTGTCTCTCTTTTTACCGCTGTCTCTCTTTTTACCTCTGTCTCTCTTTTTCCCTCTGTCTCTCTTTTTACCTCTGTCTCTCTTTTTACCTCTGTCTCTCTTTTACCTCTGTCTCTCTTTTCCCTTCTGTCTTTCTTTTTCCCTCAGCCTAATTTTTCCCTTCTGTCTCTTTTTCTCACTCACTCTGTGTCTTTTTTTCCATCTCTCTTTTCTCTCTCTCTTTTCTCTCTTCTCTCATCAACTTGCGCCGTCCGCGCCTCCTGTCTTCCTCGACGTCGACCCGCGTCATTCGGCAACGCCCAGCGACAATGATGCTCAGATGAATTGGGAATTGCATTTAACTTTGCACTTAAGTGAAACGCCATCTTGTGCTACAGCGCCATCTGTGAAGTTACAATAATTGTACTATACTTATGTCCCCGGAAGCGCAAGCAATATGTTGACAAAATTGTATTGCGATCGGATGAACGGTACGCCAGTGGATTAAGCACGAACCAACGAATATTGACTTTTAACTAGTGAAGCTAAAATAATACATACTTTCTCGCCGTTACGTTATACGTTATCCGTTCACGGTTACGTAATACAATTTTTTTATCGCAATTTCTGTCTGAATTAACACATCTCAGTCATCGGATTTAGTAAAATTCATTATAAATTGTAGAACATTTGGTGCGAAAACTAAATATTTTCAAAACTAAATATTTTTTATCGAATTTGACATTTCGACATTTAAAACTGTTTCGTACAGCTAAATCATTTCCCAACAATGAGACGGAATTGACAGAAGTAAATCAAACTCAATTATATAATCAAAAATAAATTTTTGAAATATCTTCCGAAGTATTGTCGCCCAAGGAGCGTACAGTGCTTATATAAAATTAATGTTAAATGAAATGTACATATTTACGGTACTCAATTTTTTCAATCCTTTTTTCATGTTACATTTAAATCGTGTTTTTGAGAGAGGAAATCTAATTGTGCTAATTTCAATTAAGGTTTGTGAATTGCTTGAATACATTCCTTGCAACACGGACAAAAATTGTGGATTATCAAAACGGTTTTAAATCATTTCTAAGAGGTTATTTTGTAAATATACAACGAAAGCTCGAATGTAAGAAAGAAACAAATAAATAAATACCAAATAATGTACAAATTCTAATCAAACTGCCAGATCACGAACCTCCTGAAATTAGAAGCGGGCGACTGTGTTGACGCCAAATTACACAGAAAATACTTATATTTTCAAAAAATGGAAAATGATCTTATTTGAAGAACACATTTTATTAAAAAACAAAATTATCTTCACAATTGTAGGGGCAGAAACACTCCGATTTTTTTTTGCAATTTTCGAAAATTAGGAATTTTAACAAATATGAGACCTGCATCATTCTCGTAAGCGTCCGTTATTCTTTCCGAAGTGAAAATTTAATCACAAAAGGTGGTGCCGTTTTTAAGAAAAAAAATGATTTAAAGAAAATTCAAAAATCGTCTGTCTCAAAATTTCGCCAAAAATATTAATGTTTTCGAAAAATTACACTTAATATTATTTGAAGATCTGTTTTAAATGAACACATTTCATTAAGGAAAATGTTTATCTTCATAATTGTAGTTGTAGGTAGACGCGGAAAAAAAATGAATTTTTGCAATTTTCAAAATATCGGAATTTTCATCGAACATGAGCCCTGCACCATTCTCTTAAGCGGTCTATATGAAGTCAAAATTTAATAAAAAGATTTGGTGCAGTTTTTGAGAAATAATGGTATAAACAAAATTAAAAATTGCCTATATTTCACGCAAAATTACATGAAAAGTACTGAAAAGTATTGAAGGAAATGCTGCGTAATAGCAAGAAAGTAAAAACCTGTGTAAAGTGTGAAGAGGAAATTTTGTTAGCGTCAGGAAAGAAGAACAATATAAACCTCATCCTAAAAGTGGGTTAGAAATGTTATTATTTGTGGGGAAAGGTAAATATTTTAAACTCACTCACATAAGTATTGGTATCGAAGGACGCTATTGCGTTAATTGCCAGTGTGTATGCGTGTTTTTCGTATATTTGCAGTTACATATGATTACCAGCACTAATGCATACGATAATGTTTCTAGTAACAATATTTGAATGAAAGACTTTGTTGTTGACATTTTTTACTTCATTAGCAGCTTTTGATGGCTTAGTCAACAGCATATTTTAGAATTTTTGCACTGAAACAGAATAAATAACTGGATATCTTAGAAAATAAAATATTTTGAATTTAATGTAGTTAGAATAGACACAATATGAAAAATAAAATAAAGTAAAGAAATGCGACAGTTTTCGAGAGTTTCAGTGCAATGATTAAAAATATGTTAAAATTCAGGAGTGAAAAAACAAGAAGTGAATGAAAGCCAACTTTTTTAGCAGGGAAACAAATATTTTAATGGATTGCATTCAACATATTTAAACGCACAAATACTAGTGTTCGAAGATTAAAGCTTTTCAAAAATAGGAGTGTTTGAATAACTAAAAGTATACCTAGAAGCTTCTTTTAGTTATAACTTTACGTGGCGCATTAAGAAACAGGAACAATACGCCCTCGATCGTGTGTTGACCTCCATGGAACGGGAGACATGCGAACGAGAGCTAGAGCCACGAGGGCGCTGGCGTCGGCGGGTGGCAGGGACGTTGGCCCTGGGCAGGGCGTGCGCGACAACTAATCGCCGGTCGGTGGCCTCCGTTGTCGCTCTCTTATCGGGCGCCGCCAGCGCGGGAACAAGGGCGATGCGGGGCGGCTGCAGGCAGGAGGGTCCAGCTATGGGCCAATTGGCAACAGCGATTTGATCTTACGAGACGAATAGAAGTAAATTGGATAAATTTCCTCTTCCAAATGGAGCTGTTAATTTGTGAGAGAAATAAGAAAATAGGATACCAAAATAATCAATTCAGTTCCATCTCATTTTATGTCATGTAACCAATTGGGATCCTCTGAGCCCACATGAACTTAACGAGTGCAATTTTCGGTTTATTAATAAAAATGTTTAAAATGTAACCAACTAAGGTCACTAATAAACAACTTAATGCCAATAAGTTAAACTATTTATGCTCAAACTGAAATTATTTCTTGTAATATTAGTAATATATTAGGAACCTGTGACGTTTTCAAAATTATTTCAAAGTGGTCCCATGATGTTAAACTTTTTTCTTAACTACAGAAAATTATACTCATAATAATGGCACAAAAGTGATTTCCATTAAAATCTCTGGAATTTCGAAAAATGCAGTAGTATATTTTTTTGAACTTCATCCTCAAAAACATTATTGAAGATGTAGAAATGTATGAATGAATGTAGAAATTATGAGTGTGGTTTTGGTGAATTGTTGAGTGAAATTGTTCTAAGTGTTAAAAGAATGTAAATACAACGTATCCAATTTCTTGTGCTATAATTGCTCAATAATTCGACTATGAAGGGCCCATTTTCATGAAAACTTCTTGAATGTCGAAAAATGCAATAAATATTTTTCAAACCTCTCCTAAAGCTTCAAAACTGATGTTGGAGAGTTGTTTAATGGAAGAGATTTTTTAATATTAGATTTTGATATTATTTAAGCCATTTTTTAAAAGTAATAGAAGTTTTTGCGTAATTACGACACTGACCACTCTCTCAGGTCGGAATAGGGGTTGTTATACGTATATAGGCTTGTAGGTGGTGTTTTATTGGGTGGGGTGTCATCTCTTGGTATTTAATTTATTGACGTCCCTTACTTCAAAACGGATTGGTCGCAATCATTAAAATGTTTGGAGCACTCTTCGAAGTATTGAAGGTAAGCATGTGCTAAATTATCCTTACTTGTCTGTAAAATGTTACAGCTGTGATTTAATCACTTTTGTATTGTGGATGGGTATAAAAGACAACTCCTGGCTGCCGAAGTAGTTACAGATTGGAAGCACTCGCGCTTTCAACTTTTCAAGTGATGGCTGAATTAAATGTATTGATTTCTAGGTTTTCGCTGTTCGATATGTTTTTCAAAGCAATGCGAAAATGTTAGTAAAGTGATCATGTAATACTATAATATTTCGTATCCTTTACATGTAATATGAGATACTGTTGTACAGAAGCTTTTGTTATTTTTTCCACTATCGAAACTTTTTTCACGTATTGTGTGAGTTTGTATTATCAACATTTCTCCTTCGATTGGGAGAATTTAGAAGAGAAAAAATTCCAAAGTATCTTGGTGTCTGGTAGACTGGATCGAAGCCCTCCTGAGTAGTGCTTTGGTGCTCAGTGGGAATCGAAAAAAGTTATGATCAAAGATACGAGCGGGATGTAAACCGCGCGAATGAAGTCATGTGTGAGGTAGACTGAATTATTGGGAAAAGACTAAGAATGACGTTCAACGGAACTGCAGCGTATGTTGAAACACGGTCTCCCTATATTTTTTTCACTAATAGTTGCGAAAGAATTTTACCTTCTATTTAGGACAGTTCATAACGGAATGATATAAATGGATTATCGTTGGAACCGTATGAAAGCATGACATTACTAATTTTTACGCTTACGTTTCACTCCTTAATAAAAGAGCCTGAAAACAAACGGGCTTAAATGCAAACTGCCACACCCGTATCTCTGAAATACTTGTCATCGTGCATAACCAGAGAGCAAAAGACTCAGTTTTTGGATTTCTCCAGGTAATAACGAACGTTTATTGTCCTCAATTCTACAATATATATTTTTAAACCTTTCTAATACAATTTCGGAACTAGAATATTCTGGGTCTATCTACTCCGACTTCACATTTCACCCGTCAGGGAATCCTCTACGCTGTCGACCGCCGTGAACTCTAAGATTAGGGAAGTATCTTCCAACAAAAATAAATTAAATTCCTGAATTCCTAGTTAGAAATATGAGAAATATGGGATTGAGTTGTAGGAAACATTTAGGGGAACATGTGGACCTGCATATGAGACATCATGTTTCTTTAGCAGTGTTCTTCAAAATGAGTATTTTTTTAGAAGTTTTGGCTTTTCTCATATCGTAGCAGGTACTTCACTTTCTAGTGGGGTGTTCAGAATTGAACAGAACCTAAAAAAAACTTTGTAAAAGGTAAATGGTCATTTTGTATTCTGTGCGATTTAATTTCACACACATGTTTTCGCGAAGGTAGTATACAAATACAGTGAGCGAGAGAGGCGGGTAAGGCAAGTGAACGAAGGAGGGGGCGGGTGAACAAGTGAGATGGGCGGATGAGCTAACGCTGAAAGCGAATTGAGATTGAAGAGAGGGTGAGCATGCGGAACGGGCAGGTGAACGAATGCGAGAAACGGGTGAAAGAAGAGCTTGTGGGGAGAAGGGAGGCAGGTAAGGGAGCGGAAGGCGGGGGGGGGGAGCAGGGGGCGGGAGAGTGAGGAGGGGAGGTGGGTGAGGTAGCAGGTGAGGCAGGTGAGTGAGCGGGGTGAGTGAGCGGGTGAGTGAGCGGGTGAGTGAGCGGGTGGGTGAAGTGGGTGGGTGAGTGGGTGGGTGAGCGGGTGGGTGAGCGGTGTGGTGAGCGAGGGGTGAGCGGGTGGGTGAGCGACGTGGGTGAGCGGGGTGGGTGAGCGGGTGGGGTGAGCGGGTGGGTGAGCGGGTGGGTGAGCGGGGGGTGAGCGGGTGGGTGAACGAGCGGGTGAGCGAGCGGGTGAGTTAGTGGGGTGTGCAGGTGACCAAGCGGGAGGGGCGGATGAGATAGCGGACGGTGCAGGTAAGCGAGCGCGAAGCAGCGGCTGAACGAAGAGGCGAGGGAGAAGGGAGGCGGGTTGAAAGAGCAGGGTTGCGAGAGAGAGGGAGAGCAGGGTGGCGAGAGAGGGAGAGCAGGGTGGCGAGAGAGGAAGCAGGGAAGTCAGGTGAGTGAGTGGGTGAGCGAGCGGGAGGTGGATTAGCGAGAGGGAGGGGCGGGTGAGCGAGCGGGAGGGGCGTTGAGGGGCGATGGCACTGAGCGGAGGGGTGACGCCTAGTCCATTAACCTTGCTATCACGCGCAGACCATCTGAGGAAGCCTACCTCATCCCGCCTCCGGTGTTCCTCTTAGGCCGGAAAGGGCGCACAAGGGTCGAGGCACGGCCGTGGGCGCCCTGGAGGGTGCGCTGATAGATGGCTAACGAAGATTGCGAAGCGAGATGGAACCCGGCGAATCAGAGTTCGTGGCGTACAAACGCGTTTCTTCGTTTGTTCGGGAACCTTTTGCCCTTGCTCCCCGTTATCGGCAGGTTTTATTTCTCGAAATTTTAGGACTACCTGTTTTATGGTCTTTTGTATTCTAGGGTAACCTTTCATACTTCTTCCTTTTTATTCAATCATCTGGTAGTTAAATTCATTTTTTTCATATTTATTTTATGTTTCTTTATATTTTGTGGAAAGAAACAACATAATAATTCTCATTACCCAATTTCTAAACTAGTGGTGCTACAGAATGTCACAGGACTTTCACGTATTAGTTTTCTATTTCTTCGGTGTCGACTAGCTGTTCGGACTTCCCTCATACTCTTACCAGCTGCCATCTATCTCTGTCCAAAGTACATTTTTTGACGTTTTCTTCATTTTTCGTTTTCCTCATGGTAGAATGGAAATATTAATTTTGGAATATTAAAGAACACTAAAACCTCGTCCGACATGGCAATTTTGTTTTAAACATTTGTAGCTGTTTTTTAAGAACAATGGCGTTTAAGCGCTACTAAAATGGAAAATTTGAAGCTCCTTTTCACAGAAAATTTTTGAGCTTTTCAAAACACTTTATTTGAAGACACTTGTAGCACGTACATTCACAAATGTAAGTGTTTACAAATTACTGGTAATGTGCATAATAAGGTGTGAGAGATCTTAAAAAAAGTGAATTTTTGAAAAACACAAAAAAATACACCATATTGAACTTTGTCATATTAAAGAGTGCAATTAGCACTATTCGTTCGAAAAAAATTTTAGAAAAGATTCGGATCCATTTATGAGAAAATGGCGTTTGAGCGTTCCTGAAAATCCATCAGTCTGAATAACACTAGCGCCTAAACCATACGTACGATTTCTTCCCAAACGTATATTCGCCTGTTGATCTGGTTCCACTGATGGCGCTGCGGTTTTGAAAACAATTCTTCAAAATTTGGGGTACTTAACATGAAGCCACCGGGACATTTTCAAAATTTTCTCAAAACGGCTCCAATTTTTTGTTTTAAATTTCTTGTAAGAAGAGAGCCAAATACGGAGATTGGTGGGGCAGGTCTGATTTTCAGGGTTAACTCTGAATTTCGAAAATTGCAAAAGTTTTGAATTTCTTTCGGCATCTTCCTACCACTACAAAACTAAAGATGGTGATTTTTCCTCCAAATAAAATTCGCTCTCCAAAGTGAGTTTTTTCATCAAGGTCATGTACATTTTCTTGAAAATGTTATTAGCTTTCGCTCAATATTGCGTGCAATAGGAGCAATTTTTAAAAAAATACACAAACAAGATTGTCTCAAAAACAGTTTCCAAATTTTTTCTTTAAACTTCTGGTAAGGCTAGTGCCTAATGTACTCTATGAGATGACATTAATACCATATTTCTCTATCCTTTTGTTTTTTCAAAAATAGCAGAAATGTAATTTTTTTTACTTGATTTCACATCGTTAATATTTACATTAGCGGCGATTTTTCATATTATTATTTTTACAAGTACATGTGCTCTAAATATTGTCATACTAAATTTCTCGAGAACCCAACCGTGAAATTAGCTCAAAATTCCGCTTTTCTGAAGGTGCGCAAACGCCATTTTCTCAAAAATGGCTCCAAACTTTTTTTCAAATTTTTCGAACGGATAGTGCTAATTTAATTCTTAATATGACATAAAGTTCAATTTAGAATATTTTTTTGTTTTTTCAAAAACTACACAAATGTAAAAAAACTTGTTTGAAAGATCTCTCACACCATTACCAGTAATTTGTAAACATTATTATTGAGAGTGATTGTGTTTTCAAATGACTTCAAATAAATATTTTCGAAAACTCAAAATTTTTCTATGAAAAAGAGCGTTAAATTTCGCATCTTTAACAGCGCTTAAACGCCATTTTCTCAAAACGACTCCAAATTTTTCAAAGAAAATTGTCATTGAGAACGAGGTTTTAGTGTTCTTTAATATTCAAAAATTAATATTTCCGTTCTATCGTTAGAAAAACGAAAAATTAAGAAAATGTTGAATAAAATGTACTTTTGGACTGCGATATACGGCAGAGTATGTTTCAATTGCGAAAGTGCTAATCCAGACACAATCATATAGAAAGCTAATACGGGAATGTGTATGTTATTCTGTAGCACCACTAGTTCATTTAGTTTTTTAAAATCTGAAATAGTTCTTATTAGAAAATTTCGTGTTTTAAATATAAATTTTGAATAAGTATATCTTTATCAACAAAACAATTTTTATATACAATAATTACATCGTTTAATGTTTTGTTCGTAGGTAATACCCATAAATGAAGATAAATTCTAAAGTTATGAAGGAACAGTATAGATTGAATTTCTCCTGGACCACAAAAAGAATTGATTTGTAAGGTAAGTTGGCTACATTCTTTATTTATTAAAATATTTTCCGAAATCTTGGTCGTGTGACCGTTGCTATCTTGTATTTTCATGTTTTGTCCCTTATTTAAATGAGATTAAATTAGAATCGTTGCTTTTCTTCCTAGCACGTGAAAAATAAAGTTTAAAGTAAAAAAAAACTGTTTTATTTAAAACGCATGTTTCATCGTCATGCTTTTCAATCATGAAAGTTTTCTTCTGTGATAATGATATTTTGTTTCTCTTTGTTATCCCTTCTCTTGATTCGCTAGCTTAACGTTGTCTTCCTTCTTCTAGTCAGTTTGGGAGTGTTCAATAAACGAGCGAGAGTTCTTTCGAATGTAGGTATCGAGATTTATAGTCGACTAGTTGCTGTGCACGATCTTTTACGGTTTAGTGCAGTTCAGGTGTCTAGGGGTACTGAAAGAATATTTACGATATACTAAATAACCGTTCGTGGGCTACTACCTTTTAAAACGACCTGTGCCAGAGGCACCGTAACATGTCTTCTGGGGCAGAGCCTCACACATGGTCAAATGCCCCTTCTCAAAGCATTGGATAAGATTATGGCTCAGATTTAGTGGTTGCATAAAATGTCGCGAAAAATTCATATTTAGTTTTAAAATGTTCAACGGATGTTAGAAATTTTGCCAATATATTCCTCACTTGCACAGGGATTGCGAGGTCACATAAATATTCATTTTCCAAATAAACTTTAAATTTGTAAATGCTATATTAGGATTATTATTATTATTATTCTATGATATGAGGTGAAAGACTCCTAGATTCCTTTATACACTATAACAATTGTATCGCTTCTCTAGTTTGAGGGGATTAGAGTAATCTCATCTTTAATGCGTGTTTATATTGTTTACGATTCATCTTTGACATGACATGTGTCTGCGTTATGTGACTGCACTATTTTATTCGTGAACATTGTTATTTGTCTAGGCGTTGTTTTATTTAAATACTCAAAAAAACTACCCCTTTCGTCCATGCTTTTGCCCACTACTGCAATGAGAAGAAAGGTGGAAATTTTAAGTATATTTTATTTGACAATTTTCTACATATCCTTTTCTTTATTTTTTCAAAAATGTCTACTGTGAGATTAGTAGCGTGATGCAAAATTATGACTTATGCTAGTAGCTGATTCCGAAATGCTCCCTCGAGCGTGTCAGTGTCGAGCGCCGTAAGTTCGAGCGTCCTGCGCTCGATGCAAGCTGATTCACAGTTAAGAGCAAAAGCCTGAACGGCTTCGCTTCGCCTCGCTCCTTAAAATGATATTTAACAAGCGATGTGCAAAAGAGATGGAGAGGTATACTTAAAGCAATAAACCTGAATCTTTCCTACTACCATATATTTTAATATGGCTAAAAAAAATTACATCCATAAACTAACTTATTATGGAATGAAATGCAATTAACAACACGAGTTTTGTATAATTTTCAATATGTATCTTAGCTAATTATTTTGTAAAATGTTTACTTCGACTATTTCACTCGTGCAATTAATACCAATAGTGTTTGACATAAAAAAAAGCCCCAATCACGGGCAAAAGTTTATCGCTTTTTCTATCCGATTTTTCTTACCTCTTCTCCCTCCATCACTATGTCGTTATCCAATAAACCGCCTATATACTATAACATAACTTCATTGATTTTAAAATATTTTCAATATTTGGCGCAGCTTGGAACTCTGATGAACTATATTTCATTCGTGGAATAGATCTATTAAATACAACTCGTGCTTGAAAATTGTCAGATAAATCCCATTCTCTCTTCGCGAGTGAGGGATTTATCGATAATTTCCAAAGCACTCGTGATATTACCTACGATGAAGTTTTTTTTGTTTATTGAACCATATCTCAGGTTTGGCATTTGTTATTACTTTATCAAAATTTTGCCGGAGCAATTTAATAAGCGGATACATTTATTTATTCTGGACCATGTGCCGAATTTTTGTGACATGTCAGGTGAATAAAATGTCTTGTTGTTGTTGTTGTTGTTGTTGTTGTTCTTCTTCTTCTTATTATTATTATTATTATTATTATTTGCAATTTGTTATTTTTCTTGCTGATCCTTAATGATGTTAATATATGCAGTTTAATGATTTTAGAGCAGATATGGTCCATACAGGATCAATCCAAAAATAGATATCAAATAATGAGAATGGTTTATATATATTTAATTATATAACTTCGTTTTCGCCCTCTTCTTCGTTTTCGCCCTCTTCTTCGTTTTCGCCTTCTTCTTCGTTCTCGCCCTCTTCGTTCTTACCCTCTTCTTCGTTCTTACCCTCTTCTTTCGTTCTCGTCGTCTCTTTTGTTCTCACCTTCTTTTCATTCTTTCTCTCTCCGTTTGCTCTCGCTCTCTGCTCGGTCTGGCCCACTCTGCTCGCTCTCATCCTCTCTGCTCGCTCTCGCCCTCTGTTCTCTCTCTCACTTGTCCTCTGTACTCCCTTTTGCCCTCTATGCTCGCTCTTGCTCTCTGTGCTCACTCTCGCTCTCTGTGCTCGCATTTGGTCTCTGCTGTTCTCTCTCTTTTCGCTCTCGCTCTTTCTTTTTGCTCTCACTCTCGGCCTTATCATTCCCGTTCTCGCCCTCGCTTGCGCATGCGATGGGGCAGTAGAGGGTGAATATGCGCGTCCAGGGGCAGCAGCGTGTGGGCGCTCGCTCGAGCCGCTCATTAATACGTAATGGCTCGCCCCTCCCCTAACAGATGCCGGTGCGGATTACGCAGCCGTGGCCGCCTTGCGGTCGACCGTCGGTCGCCAGCAGTGGCCGGGCGGTCGCGCGCGTGCAGCTCGACCGGCCGCAATCGCTACCCTTGCGGCGCGAGTGCCTTCCGCCGCGCACCTCCGCTCTGTCCCTCTCGTCTCGACCGGCCCACCAGCGTCGAGTCATCCGTCTTGGTTTGCTTCTCCCCCCCTCCTTGCCGCAGGACGACACGCCAAGCAGGCCACATCACGCCACGTAAGCCACGCCGCGTCATGTCACCCGACATCACATCTCATCGCTTCACTCCACGCCGCATCACTCCATGACACGTCACATCATGCCGTACCACTTCACACCAAGCCTCACCTCGTTACGCCATACCTCGTCGTGCCATGCCATGCTATACCACGCCACGCCACGCCACGCCACTCCACGCCTCGATAAGCTACGCCACGCCACGTCACGCCACGCCACGTCACGCCACGCCACGTCAATCCACGTCACTCCACGTCACTCCACATCACTCCACGTCACTTCACGTCACTCCACGTCACTCCACGTCACTCCATGTCACGCCACGTCACGCCTTGTCTTGCCTTGTCATGCCATTACACATCCACAAACTTGTGCCTTGCCACTCCAAGCTATCACCCTGCCATGCCATCTTCCGATGTCCTACCAGTCTTCACCAAGCCCACCAAGGCGGACATTTTGTGATGAAATGTAACTAAAAATATGACAATTTATGCAATACAACCACAGTAGAAATCCAAACTAAAGATTGGCCCGTTTCCCAAACTTTCAAATTCTCACCCTTTTTGGTACGTGATCTGGGGGCCTCACATTATTACCAAATGTTAGGCAATTGACTCTTAATTATAAGAATATTTCAGATTATTCAAAGTTCAAAGTTCACAATCATTTTCTACTACTAGTTTTGAAATTTTACATTAAGCATATACTTTAGTTTGTATGCTGAGCTGAGTTTTCTGTGCCCGCTTTCAATAGACACCTTTTAAATGAACTGGTTTCCTTCGAAGAAATTACTTTCCCGCTATATTTCAAGACGTTTCTAAAGTACTTTTCGTTTGTTGTAGTGAATTAATTAAAACTTTTTTCTCTTTCCGATTTCTTCATTGGGGCAGGTCAAGAAAGCTTTACATTAGCACCACCAAAAAAGATAACGATTAATGACTTTCATTCCGGAAGTATTTGATTTAAGATTTAACCAGAAAAATTATTTAAGATAATGGGAATGTTAATTGAAAGCCAGATGTGAGGTTGTTCTCAATATAATTTTTAAATTACTTGACCTCTCTAAAAAAATTTAATTTTAAAAATATATATCTTTCATTAACGTGAGTTACTCTTGATATTAGGAATGGTTATTCCCTTTCTTTTTAATTTGCCAGGAAGAGGATTAACAATGAAGCTGCTAAACATGAAATGATATGAGCGTAACACTACGATCAATTAACTTTAAGACCGACATGTATATTAGTTTTGGGATAAATCATTTATCCATTGCGTTTATCTTTAAATATGGAAATAGTTTATTATTCAAAACCAAAATCAAATTTATTGAATACATATTTACTTTCAAATCTACTGTTATCAGACCGTTTCAAATAAATAGAATCGATCCCATCATTATTTTCCATACAAGTAAAGATTTGAAAAATCAACTCAAATTAAACCTATCATCGATTTGGAATATAACTTTGAGCGTGGCAAATTTAATCGCATTTTATCTTTTGGACAGCAGACTCGGAAAGATGTAAACAATTTGTGGGTAACTCGTGGTGTTGTGCTTTACAGAATAAGCATCCGGCCACTTTCCCTGAAAACGTGGGCTCACTCTATTTAAGTACCAACGCCACTGCCATCGCTGCCGCCCCCGCCCAACCTATGCCGCCACCACCATGGACCCCGCCACTGCCACCGCCATTGTCACAGCCGCAGCCAAGGCCACCGCCAGCGCCACGGCCACCGCTACCGACACCGCTCCCGATACCGCTCCCGATACCGCTACCGATACCGCTACCGACACCGTTACCGACACCATCACCACGACTGACCACAACGCTGTCGCCATCGTCACCGACACTGCTTCTGCTGCCGCCATTGCCTCCACCTCCGTTGCCCTCAGTCTCCAGTGCCAACACAATCGTGGCCTCCGCTGCCGCCATCTCCCTCCCACTCGTACCCCTGCCGTCGCCTTCGTGGTCGCCGACACCTCTACCACGTATTTCCTTCCACGCACACTGAGCTTCCGAAAGATTGCTGTTGGTACCCAGAAGTGGGAAGATAATTGGCGCGAGAGAGAGAGAGAGTTGTGGAAAGAGAAGCGCAAAAATTACCGTGAGCCACTAAAATTTATGACCCGTGGTATAGAAAATATAATTCATGATGATACTTGATGTTTGAGAGGGATGAAGGTACGAGAATCCGTCGATCCTTGCTTACCCACTGTCGCCACAAGATCACGCGTGGCATGACCTCGATGACGACGCGGTGAGGGGAGCGGGCGAACTAAGGGGCAGGGTCGAGGCGAAGGGTCGGGGTTCGACTTGTGAAGCGTCCCTTGCTCATGAGAGCGAGCAGGCAAGGTGGAGGGAGTGGAGCTGGAATTACACAAATTAGCGGATGTATTTTGCAAACACATGTTGCTCCATTATTGAACACAGCTAATACAGTCGTATCCATTTCTCATCTGGCGTTCGCCGGTCGCTTCAGTAATGCCCCGTGCGTGCGCCGGGATTCGAACACCACCCCGCGCCGACCCCACCCTCTTCGCTCGGCTCCGCCCCGTTCCTCCCCGTCCCTGCCCGCCCTGTTCCTCTCTGCCCCGCCCCATTCCTCCCCGCCCCGTACCTCCCCTCCCGCCCCGCCCCGCCCCGTTTCTCCCCTTCCGCCCCTCCCCACCCCGTTTCTCCCCTTCCGCCCCGCTTCATTTCTCCCCTTCCGCCCCGCCCCGCTTCTCCCATTCCGCCGCGCCCCGCCCCGCCCCGTTTCTCCCCTTCCGCCCCGCCCCGTTTCTCCCCGTGCCGTTCCTCCCCGTCCCGCCCCGTCTCGCCCCGTCTCGCCCCGTTCCTCCCCGATCCGATAAGGCTCTCCCCATCCAGCCCCCTCCTTCGCATCGACCCTTTCCTTCCCCGCCCAGCCATTCCTTCCCGCCCCGCCACATCCCACCCGATCCCCATCCACGCCATCCCGCCAATGTCGCCTCGCCTCACCCATTCCCAACATGCTCCCCACTCCGCTCCCCACCTCTCTCCGCTCCCCACCTCTCTCCGCTCCCCACCTCTCTCCCCTCCCCACCTCTGACCCCTCCCCACCTCTGCCCTCTCCCCACCTCTGCCCCCTCCCCACCTCTGCCCCCTCCCCACCTCTGCCCCTTCCCAATTCTGCCCCCTCCTCACCTCTGCCCCCTCTCCACCTCTGCCCCCTCACCACCTCTGCCCCCTCCCCACCTCTCTCCCCTCCTCGCCCCTCGTCATCCCTCCTCATACCTCCTCATCCTCCTCATCCCTCCTCACCTCGACGCCCTACGTCGCACACCTCGCCATGCCGTGCCTCTCCAGGCCGCAGCGCCCCGCTGCCCATTTCCCACCGCACCGTGCTGTGCCCAATCTGCGTAAGTACGCCCCAGGTGATTCGCGGCCGCGAGGGACATCCGCTCCCGACCCGATCTCGACCCGATCCCGAAGCGCCTTGTGCGCGGCGCCGCGGTGCAGCTGGTCGTCTCGCCGTCCTCGTTCTGGGCTCTGCGTCGCCCATCTCCCTTACGGCTCACCTCGACACGACGCACAGGCTTGCCAATTCAACGACTCCATTACATCGTAATATCATGTAGGATGGTAATAATATAATAATAATAAATATTAATAAACAATAACAGTAATCATACATTATGACTGACAATAATTGGAGTTATTAGAATTAATAGTTAAGTACGTTAATTAATTGTTAGGTAATAAGTTAATTAATTGGAGTTGAAAAATTAATTTTGTCGGCCGCGTGGCCGAGATCGCTAAAGCAGTAGTGTCGTTGTTGTCTTGGACCGTGGGGTCGCGGATTGGAGTCCCGCCTCGGGCATGGTTGTTTGTGTTCGTCTTTTCACCCTCTATCATCACCATATCGTTTCATCCTCACACCATAACGTTACATCTAATAGTGGTCGCCGAGAATAACCGAGTAGTTGCTGCGACCTTAAATTTTAAAAAAATAATTTGAGAATAACGTGCCTTCTTTTAGATGTTGCTATGCTTCTCATCGTAAGCAAACTGGCAGAGTAACATTTAAACAAGTTTGGAAATCGAAATCAGCGATGTGTGGGGTGTAAACACTAAATTCGTACGTCTGTTAGTTATTGGAGATCAAGAATTCGTTCTGTAAAATCAACTAAAGAATTTATCCAAACTCTTAAAGCGTTCAATAGATTGGGAAGTGGCAGTCATCGCGTTGTGGAGAACAGCGCATATTTTGCATAAAGTGTTATAAAGGCATCCGCAGCTACTTGATATGCACCTCAGGAAGCTGGTTTCAACATGTTAAGGTGTCGAAATGGCTCGGTTTTACATTTGTGGTGGAGGGAGCGAATATCTTTGTTGAACGACTTGTAAGAGAACGCCTTCACTAATTCCTGTCTAGCACTTCATTTAAGTTTTCTCTACCGTATACGTCGTCTTTGTATATTTTTACTGCTCCGCCGCGCGAAACAGCTGTATCACAGAGAACGTATCTACGTGGAACTTCGAAACAAGGCACCGACCGTCTATAAATCATTTAACCGCTTTGCGATGTGCGTCTTAAGAAGCGACGCGATCCCGACTAGGGGATACTAGTATAAAATAATAATAATAATAATAATAATAATAACAACAACAACAACAACTCCACCTAAGGAGTGCATAACCTTGTAGTTGGTAATGGAGCTTGAGTACCCCCATGAACCTAAGAGCTACGTCAGTGTTAGCCTAGCTACCGGTAGGGCCTCCCTTGCTGAAGAGGTTGAAGGTGAGGGGTTAGACGAAGAAATAATCCAGAGGAGAGTGGGAAGTAAGGGAAGGGTCATGAACCATTGGACTTCCTGTTATCGGCCCATGGAGGATACAGCAGACAAACTGGGTTGGCACACTATGTCAGTGATTTGAGTGGAGGCCTGAACCTTGCGTTATCCAGCGAAGGAGGCAGCCTTCAGCAGTCAGTGAAAATCCCGTAGGGTTTAATAATGACGACTGGCGATCGGAGGGACCCCTTGCTGGGACCTGCGGGGGCATGTCCCGAGGCCGCTGTGGGTCACAGTAACGGATGGCAGGAAATTACCCATGGGTTAAGTGTGATCTGTGAACTCGAACTTTCTGCAGGAAAACATTACTTCCCAGGAAAAGTTAAGACAGGTATGAAAGAGAATACAACACGTATAAACATTGGAAAGAAAAAAGTCATTTCACAGTTTTGTTGTCGAACATTTTAGTACACGTATACACAACTGACGTTACAATTTTTATTATGTTTGGAATGCTAAGAACAAATGTTTTTCATGTAAAACATTTAATTTATTCATTTTAAACATTTTACGTTGTTCCATTAGTCAGCTAGCTCAACGTATACTTCACCAATTTAGTTATATTCATTCGTTGTTTATATGTAGTTGGTGTACGTACGCAATCTGTTCATTTATTTCACATTTCAGGATAGAATGGAAATACTTTGGCCACATCTGTTTTATGGTGTCTTAATTCAACGATTTTAATACTTTTCTAAATTCTTTTTGGTAGTTTTGAAGTTTTCATTGCATGGGTGAGTTTTAATTGAACTCATTTTATTAACATAGAAACAATCAACGATTTAATGGAATTAATGAGCATATTTAGTTAACTAAACGAAAATATTTTAAAAGCAATCCCCTAAACTGTGCGTTACAACATTTATAGACCCGGTACAGTGAGTCTGTAATAATTCTGATACTGCTAAACATGATTTAAATTGCACCGAAAATTAAACGGTCGCTTTAATTTCAACTTCAAGGATTATTTATGTCTTTGTTTCTTCAATTTAATTATACTTAGATTTCGGATTCTGTGCTTTTCCGACCACCTGTACAATGGAGTGGGGGCACCCAGAATCTCTCAAACTATATCTCTCAAAATGTAAAAGATTCCGGAAAGTTGAGTCACATAAAATTATTTAATAATAACATAATTTATGTAAGACACCCAATATCTTAATTTATCACTTTCGGGGACTTACTTATTCCCTTTAGAGACTCTTAATAGTAATTTATATAAAAAAAACAAAATATATTTTCCCTGAACTTGGGGACTTGATTAAACCCTTATTTCAGGAATTGGTACACCTGAGCGATACTTCTGGATGCAACAGAAACTCAGTCAAACTGTGGTGCATTTCAAAGACCAGCAAATAAATGATTACGTACGTTGATGCGAGTACCAAAATCTACTATAACTGTCGGAATTTTGTGGATTTCATTTTTAATCGTACTAGTTTAGAACTTTCAAATTATTTTATTTGCTTAATAATCTTTTCAGAAACGATTATTGATGTTTATAATTGCTATTTCATTTTATCGTTAATATTAATTATCATTATCATCATTATTATTATTATTACTATTATCGCCATTGTCATTGTAATCTTTAGTTTTATTATGCCCTGACGTAGCCACTCTTGCCATTGTTTATCATTAACGTACATAATAGTGAAGAAAGGAACCAACTGAGACTGGCGACCGGTATCTACGTGTTCCGTGCGCGGACGGTTGCACGAGCAATCTCTCTCCACAAGGCAGGGCGACCGTGGCAGGCGCGGCACCTGATGCGGCGTGGGCCGGGCGATCGGAAAGGCTGTCGCTTCGCCTGACGCGCGCCGTGTGCGACTCGCGCCGCGCCGCGCGGCGACCTGCCTGCTGCGGTCGCTTCATGGCGCGTCGCTCCCAGTGAGAGTTGTGCAGTACACTGTAATTTTACGTTTACGCGTGTTTTCTACATGTAGTCTACGTGACTCTTTTTACGTGCAGACTACATAGACAATGTAATCTGAGTAGGCTATTTTTTCACATCAAATAATCCAAAAAAGTTTATAATAAGTAGTAATAGTAGAAGCATGTTTTAGTGTAGGATTAAAAAATGTATTCAGTGAGTCAAATAAAATATACCATTCCTGATGAAGAAATGACAACCTCCGTATCCATCTCAAGAAACCAATAGGGACTTGTTCCAACTTGAACTTCGCTAGTACTCTTTTATGATCCAATCAGTTTGTAGTAAGGCTTTGGATATATTGACTACAATTATAAATAAATTTTGGATTTGGGGGGTAGCACATGGCCATCGTAGATTCGCCCTTGCCCCCCACAAAGAAGGTAGATTACAGTTGTCTGCATAGATTACCTTCGTCTACGCAGAATACGATGTCTATGCGTTCTTCACGTGTAGACGTAGACTACGTCTCTTTGCGCGTAGACGCACATCACTGCTCCCGGTCCGAGCGCGCCGCCGTGCGCAGCGCCGCATGGCAGGCCGCGTCGCGTCGCGTCGCGTCGCATTGAGTCGCTTCGCTTCGCGTCACGTCATGCTGTGGGACCCAGTGAGCTACGGCGCAGAGTGACAACAGCGGACAGACGTCATGAATGGTAATACAGAGCGCCGGGAAAGTGTCTCCGCAGGAGCACGTTGCTGGTGAGCAACATACGTTATTTCGGTAGCTCGAGCTGCAGCTTGTAACAAAAGAAAACGTGAATTGCGTACTCACTACAGTCATAACAGATGCTGGAAGTGTTGTACCCTTCACTTGTTTCCCAGTGCTCTGCTTACTACCAACATAAACGCAATTTTTAATAGAATGCCCTGATTCGGCTCAGTGTGGAAGAGACTTCCCTGAAGCACTGTATTAGTGAAGGATGAACGAAGGATACTTACAAAAAACCAGAGAGGAGAGAAAAAGAATTCTGTCGAAAAAGAGAATCAAAATAGCTGAAATAAGAATATGTAGGTTGGAACTAATTGGATGTGTTGGAGTGAGTTAGAAATACTAAAACATTGCAGTTTGCCGACATTTAGGAATATTTTTATTGTATCCTCAGGTCATATAGAGACCTTATTACAAAAAACAGTGCTGTTGTTTATATTGCCGTCTTCATTGTCTTCAACGTTGTCATCCATCCTCTTGTCCTCGCTGTTGAAATTAAACATTGTAGAATTGATAAATAATCTATCTGATAAAATCCGACCAAATTCCGTGATCAACATTTTCTAATTCTACGTTATGATCGTGAATTCTACAATGGTTAAAAATTTGAAAGTTAAACGATCATAAATGAATAAGTCAAAGTGGTCCAGTAAATGAAGAAGTATTGAGAGTAGAAAAAACTACTGTGAAAGTCAAAATGTAGCGCCAAAAGGATGAAGTAAGATGATGCTTCAAAAATACCTGGAAGTTTATAACGACAGAGAAAGGTAAATGCCTAGATGAACATAGAACTTGGCAATAACAGACGTCACACTGAAAATAATAGAAGAACATCATTTATAATTATGAAGGCTTGCAAATTGGATGCTATAGAACTTACTGCCATAGGGAGATAAAAATCTCTGAATAAACAGGAAAATAATTAATGGTTTTATTACGCAGAATTGATATTAATAATTCAAAAACTACGCGACGAGGTGGAAAAGTTTCAAAAAGAAGACGATGACTGCTAAGTATTCTATTGACTCAATAATATTTGGAGCATTTTCCCTTCATGCAAGATCTTAACATGTTATTAACCTTCGATATTATTATTCTTGTCAACAGCCAGCAGTAGTGTTTGTTAATAATGAATGGGCTTGCTTCGATATCTGCACATTATTGAGGCGTGTCCGAAATTTTTCTTTTTTTATTTATGATATGACAAAACGTGACGTTTATTGAACAATTAAATAATAAAAGTCGTTCATTTGTCACTTCAATCCCTAACTACCATGCATAGTGTGTAAAGGAATTATCATATCTACAAAATATCTTCTATTCCCATCTTTTAATTCCTTGGTGTATGACCTAATGCACAATGAGATAAAAAAGATAAAGTTGTTTACAGTCACTATTTTTATTTAAAAATACTCTAAAAGATCGAGTCACGTTTGAACAACTTCCTCTCATATGCGGGTCTCGTTTGGCGTAATAGGTCACCGTCCATTGGCACTGCAACTCTGCACACCCGCGCACTCTCCTGGTGCATTTCCGACCCCCTCCCCGCCGACGCTCCGCTGTCTCACTCGGAGCGACATCGGCTCCCATTGTGCCCTCTTGTCATTCTCTGCCCTGCGCGTGGGCTCGCGCCTGCTTTTGGCTTTGCAGTACTGGCCGCGAACGTTCGCTGCATCTAAATGCGGGTTTAATCAGCCATCGAATAAGATAGAATAGTGTCTGAGCAGTATACAAACACGGTGTCTGTCTCCCAACGCTTTGACGTGAAGTGGCTGAAATAGTTCACACAGCGTAAAAGTGACGCGGGAAGTTTGGACACGATAACAAAACCGCATTAGAGATCTGCTCGGAATTTTGTGTACTGTATTCATTCACTGGAAAACTATTCGTATACTTATAGCATTGGTGACCATAGTCATTTTGCGTTTGTTAATAGCGAAAAGAAATAATTACAAGAGTTGCGTTTTTTTTTTTTGAGTTAGGCTTCTTTTGAATTAAATGTAATAATAACACCAGTACATTAGATCCGAAAACATTTCAAATTGTTTGAACTTCACAGCTTAAATGAGCGAATTTTAATTTCAATGTTTAACGGCAGAGTTTGGGCAGAAGAGTGTAATAACCTTAACACATTTTATTGCTTCCGACCATTATTGGATATCTTCAGTTAAAATATTCCCTTCACCTAAACTAGACACTGCCTTCAATTGGCTCCTTTGCATTGCATAATTGCGTTGAACACTTATGCACCGCTGCTTCCTGGCTACGCAGTGTGGTAGGCGTTTCCTCGTGACTGCTGTCACTCAATATTGCTTCGTGGAACCTCGAAAATCACGTGGCAGGCTGATTCTCCAATCTCGCTCACCTCTCTGATCAGGTTTACTTTACGTGCATATGATTGTTTGACATGAATCATCTCCACCGTCATTTATAAATGAATAGCACAGAGTATTTAATAATAAATTAACACGTTTGCATGATTATAAATATCTCATTATATGATTCTAATAAATATGTGATTACTTGATAAATTATTTATTGTATTAATAATTACTTTGGAGGAAGGTAACATAAAAATTACTTACAAACGGAGAGGAGGCTAACAGATCTAACAGAAATAATCCAGACGAACAGTGTGCATTTTTCGAAGTGTTCCTCTACAAGAAGAATTTGTCTGAGAGAGGAAATGGAAAAAGACGTCAATCATATATGATATTTCCAGGGACGCGAAGAGAGTATTAAAATATCTGTATTACTAATTTCTTATACGCTCAGAAATTGAAAATAAATTGTGCACCCTCCTACTAGACGTGAGGTGTTAATAGTTTTGTGAGATACCCAGGAGCTTGGGAAAACTCTAAATCCAAATGAAACACTTTCAGTTTTGACTGAAAAATGCGAATATTTTATTTTTTTAATCCGACGATTCTCGTACAACGCGTATTGATTAAATGTTCGTACTGAATTTTTTTCAATAATAAATTAATAAAATAATTCATTAATAAATTGACTGAATGAAGATGAAATAAGAATATCCATTTAATTATTTTCTTAGGGCCGATGATTCTGAGGCATTCACTGTAGACTTAAATATGACAATATACGGAAATATCAAATCCAAAACGCTTTCATTTTCAAAATAAAAAAAGTTAATCTTGAAGATAATAACAACAACAATAAAAACAACCACCAAAACCAAAAAAGTTTCGTTATATTTTTTGCAAACTAAAATAATATAACATTTAATTAATATAATACATTTCCAAAACGATATCTAGGTTTACGTTTTCTTTTTTATCTTTCAAAAAACAAAAGTCCTCTTTTTGGGACCAATTCTCTGTACACTTCACCATCAACTCTCTCAAATATTCCAGTCTATCCAATTTTCCTTGAAATTGCCGTCAATCAAATATGTAGTCAATATCACATAACACCTCTCACATCCAAATTCCTCACTGAGTCATAAAATTCTGACTGAAAACTCCCTTCATCATATACACCCTCATTTCAGAACGTGCATTTCCCATCTGGTTGTTGATTTCCTTTGTCATCTTACGTCGACCGTCTCCATGGGATCGAAACCATTGCCAACCTGCGTTCCTATCGCAAGTAGGCGGTGCGTATTTGCGATTTACATATCTTGATGTCAAATACGTTCCAAACAACATTTAATTTCGATTCTTTACAATAAATTCCTCACTTCTTTCGACCCATCTGACGTCATGATACCACGGCTCCAAAGAATATCCCGCGCGACATTTAATACTTGCTAATCACGTGTTATGGACTAGCAAATTTTTTTAATATTTTAGAAACGGAAAGAATCGAAGTAGGCTATTGTATAAAATTTATATAGTATAAAATTGTACAGTAATAGAGTATAAAATTGTACAGTTTTAGAGTATAAAATTGTACAATTTACACAGCCTATACAATTTATACTTCAGTATACATTTTAAACTTAATTATACTTAATTAATTTTATACTTAAGTATATTTAATATACTAGAGTATACGTGTATATTGCAGTATTCGCGAAGACTCAGTATTAAATACAGTTTATTTTTTGCAATGTTTTGCGATAATATTTTATTTGTTGTTGTTGCAAGCTGTTTTGCAATCCATTGTTGCAATTCATTGTTGCAATCCATTGTTGCAATCCATTTTGTTCAGTTTTCCTCAGCAATACTTTTGCTGCTACTTTCTATTACGCGATTTAATACCTTTACTGAATCTATAGAGAATCTCAGGAAATCACTGCCACCTGTATACGCAGTGGACCTGAAAATTTTCCCTTCTTTCGGTGCGGTAGGTACAAGCATATATACTCTTTGGGTACAAGCAACTCGAATAGATTGTCGAGCTTGAAAATCTGCTTTTGCTTGCACGAGAATCTCTGCGAATCTGCGGGATTATCAATTCATCCAGCATACTTAATGAAAGTGCGTTGCGCAGCGAGAAAATTGGTGCTATCTCCGTTGTAGCTCAATCTGACCCAGGGAGATTAAATGAATAAAAAGCGGTTCCCAGCAGCTGCAGTATTCAACGCTGCCGAATTCATTGACGAATGCGCAGTCCACTGTGCTTTTCCGGCTGACGTCTTTTGCCCACCACACTGCCAGAAACATATGCCAGAGATAAATGGACAATGTCGCTCTCAACTATCCTTTTACTGTATCATTTACAAGTGTAGGTATTATGTAGTATATTAAAGAAACAAGTTCACACGTGACGGCATGTCGTATAAAATAATGTCGACGTTGAAAAGGCAACTAGAAAAAAGAATGGTTGGTGTATGAAGGATGCAAGAGAAGTTGGAAAAAAAATGTATGTGCATATGTATCTAATGAATCTAATAAGTTTGTAGATGTTACAATGAAATGCAGTATCAATTCATTTGAGGCATAAGAAAAAATATAATTTTTATAACATATTTTTGGTACGAAGCTGAACATGTAGTTAAGATATTAAATTGTTACTAGAAGGTATACCCGCTCATTAAATGAGCGGTTTCTTTTTTCTCCATTCGGTAAGCGATCAGGTGAAGAAAATAAACTTGCAAAAGTAAGCATCTCTTTTTCAGATGAAGGATTGAAAGGTTTACAAAATGAAAAAAATGTCCTTTGCAATTCAATGACAATATATGTATCATATAGTTTTTAAACAATTTCTTGATATATTAGATAGTCTTCATTTATATGAGTGATTAAAATTTTACGTGTAATGAATTTGTTACAATATACTATACATATAGGGTAATGAATGAACGTGAATCATTATTATTTTTCCACTACATGAAAGTGATTGTATTCATTGTTAAAACGTAACTTCATGCAATTATGAATAAAATCCATGTGAAACCACATTTTAAATCCATTCAGTTTAAAACATGAATAAATGTATTATAAAACTTCAATTTCAGTTTACCGGTACATGATACGTTGCACATCAAAGTGGAAAACGTTAACCAACGCTAAGTATTGAAATTTATATTGATACAATAAAACATCCATTGTGTAAGCTCTCAGGACTGTCTATCCTCTAAAATATAGTATCCCCAAAACAATATTTTTCCTCTTAATTTTATAAAATTTAATCTAACTTGAGACAATTGCAGGTCATACACGTTTTTAGCTCTCCAATGTACAATGTAGTTCTTAGGGGGGATACATTTTGTAGTTCCATGCGCGATATTGAAATCTGTTTAAATCATTCCCTCTTTATTGTAATGTATGTATGCATTGCATTAATATTAAGAGAGATTATCTGAAGTGGCACAGAAACAACTCAATTTCAAGCTGAAAAAATGATTGTGTTTCCTCTAGAGAAGAAAGAAGCTTATGTTGGTATTATAAGTGAAATGTTAACTAATATTATTCAGAATGCATGAAGATGCAAGATATTAAATAAACATTACTCAATTATTTAACTATTCACAATTACTGTTCTACACATAATATTTTATTATTTTCGGAGAACTCTTAAGAATATAATGGAATTCAACATCATACAGAATTAATTATCACCTAAAAAGTTGTAAGGGATGCTAAATATTTTGTTTATTTTGTTTTTGATAAAATTTTGATGTAAGAATCTACAACATATTGTTGGAACAGTCTTCCAGAACTGGGCAAAGGGCTGAAACCACCCTTATTACTAAGCAATAAGAATAGTACTGCAACTGAGTAACAACATTACAAACCGAAGTTGTGTGGACTGAATCAAGACTCCTCCAAAGCTTCCACAATGATTATCTACGTCCAAAAAGTAATGGATAAGAAATGGGATCAGTATCGGAGTCGAGAGCAGATATTATTTTTATTCGATGGCCAAATACTTCAGAATGAGTTGTGAAAGAAATATTGTTGGTGGGACCTCCATCGTCACTTAGAAATACAGAAGCAATTTCTACAGTTGTAGACAGATCGTGATGTCTTTTATCAAAAGTATTCAACAGAAAAAATGAGATGGTAAATAGGAACGAATGGTAAATAGTACGGATTGACATTGAGAAGCCTGTGCATCAATAACATTATTAAATCTGCCTCGCATTCGTCATTAGTACCTTGATTTATTCTGAACTATAAAGAATTGTCCGAGTCTCGGATAAAGAGAGACTTGCATACTTTAAAGGATTGTCTTTATTGAGATGTACAGTTATCACTGGAAGGTACACATGCCCTTGAATGCGTAACAGTACGGCCTATGGCTTTTAAATGTCAAAAGATTTGCTTGCACAGAGACAAATGCTAGAAAATTAGTATAACTTCTAATATTACTCAAGTAAAGTTTTGATCTTTCATCCTTTTTTGAAATTAATTTTGCTAGGAGTTCAGGAACCTCAATAGAGGAAACAATATCAGATTTTATTTTGCTTGACTTAATAAACCCGCCTTATGCTTTTTTGGAGGCAAAATGTCTGTAGTTACAGTACTCAAAAAATACAGACATTTCTTCAAAATAAACTTTCTGGACATCTTTATCGTTTTGGAGCATCATGTCCCTTCCTGTTCACACTACGGTTTGGCTGTACTATGTATACTACATTTGCTTCCCCTGATCTTCTGACAACATTAACTTGGCGTGGAGGACTGTTTCTGTTGTTTTGATCTTTCTTCCTTTTTTACATTAGCTTTCCAAAGTCAAACGCCTCTTACGTGCCATTGTAGCTACAAATTACAAATCATATCAACTCAGTTATGTCCTAACAATAAACTTGTGTTAAATGTTACTGTAGCAATGATGATGTATTATAAGTAAGTTATATATTATAAGTATTAGCACTAAGAATATTACAGCATTGTGATATTTTTTAATTTATTAGTAATTTTCAGTATTGATCAGAGAAAATATTAAAAGAAATACACTTACGGGTAAAGTAAATTACTATTTTTCTTTTCTTTAAAAATGTAATGCTGAAAAAAGTTTAACTGCACTACCACACAAATAATTTGTCAGTGGCCTAGCACTTTGCTGAAAATGATTCATCAATATCAGTATACAAATGCATGCCAATCTATTTACAAATTACACATCATAACAATTCAGTTCTATAGTAAGACTATTGGATATAACGTTATTGCAGCACTGACATGTTTTGGTTACGTTTGGTAGATGAAACCGATTCACATGGACAACAGCTGAAAATGTTAATGTAATAAAGATCAAGAAAACCAATCAATCAAGAAAAAAATATTGCAATAAATGCACATAATCAACAGAATAAATTAATGGGCAAAATAGTGCAAAAAGCACATTTATGGATACAGTAAGTTACTTTTTATCTTGATAAAAAAGGAATGAAACACAGTTACTCCTTTGAATAAATTATTTACTTTAGTTTGGTTTCGTAATTGAAAGAAATTCACTTGTACAAATACAACTGAAGAAATTAGGTTAGGTAAGGTTTGGTTAGGCGCGAACGTAACACATAAAATCCCAATTGTATTACTACGTACCTTTCCTACCAATTTTGGATTCACAAATTTCAAAGCTCACTGCCACGCTCGAATAGATTATTCGTGGCTTTTGCAAGCTGCTGAAAAATATTTAGCAACTGCAATGTTTTAAAACATGAAATAGTAAATGGTTAAATATAGTGTGGAAGTGCTAACACAAAACGTAAAATTCTGAATTCATCCCTACATACTTTGAATTCGCGAAGTATTGAAGCATGCTGCCACGGTACGATAAGTTTTCGTCCCAATGTGCAACGTCATATTTGCTTCACGCCGCATAATGCTACTAATTACTCTCTGGCCGGGCCGGCCATGCTTTCTCATGCCGCTGTTCCCGTCGATTCAAGAATCGATTCTAAAGAGAATCAATGATCACTATTGAATCGCACTTATTGCCCGTCTGCTCAGATTATTGCAAATATTTATTGTTATAATAAAAGAATTTAAAAAGTAATTCCTAGGACCGACACAACGAAAAAAGAGCTTCAAGAAAAATGCTTCCCGAGCGAAATCGGTCGCGTAATTTATCCGTAGTAGTTCTAAATCGAAACTGCCTTACACTAATAATATATATGATACTTTGTACAGCTCAAATTAATAAGAATTACATAGAAATCACGATATCTGTTAATGAAGGAATTACAGTCTTTAACATATTAGAGTAGTATTGTAGATAACATGATTGATTGTTAATGATTCTGGGCTCTTGAACTACTAGGGTCATTATTCCCATAAGTGTAGTGCATGTTTTCCTTGGGAGGTGGCGGTAGTCTTCCCCCGCTGGATGACGAGATCTGGCGCCTACCTACCGTTGGCTAGCCGGGCTTTCTCAAACGAGGAATACCTCATCAGCGGGGCACCGCCCCAGCCGGGACAAGCTCTGAGCTCCCGACTAGTCTCCCGGCATATGTGGTAGTGTAGTGTATGTTAGTGTGTGTAAGGGGAGAAAATAGGAGAAGGAAGAGGTAGGAACAATCGCGCGCGGTTCGTGACTCGTTCGTTAGGGTCCTGCTCCGACATTCTTTGATCGAAGAAACCTTGTAGTTAACGGAGATTTGAAAAATGTTCTACAAGTTCTAAGTTATGTGTTCGTATTTATTTATTTGTATATTTTGAATGATTTTGATTGTTAATAATTTGTCTATTTCACTAATATACTGGAAGTTCAACAGGGTGAAATATTTATTCAACCTCCAGCTACTTTAAAGTGTTTTTCGGCACGAAATTATGAAATGGCCCCTCCATTGTAAATAATATTACGTGGATCTTTTTTGTTACTTTAAGATCTTATTAGCGATCACAATATTTGTAACTTTTGGTGGTAACGGTCACGGTAAGGGCATATATATTTGTATTTGTGATACCTTCTTTATACATGAGTCGAATACTTCGACCAGAATGTGGACGGAATGACAGGCTCCTGGCCATTAACCCCTATCATCTTATTCCGAGCGCTAACAATTCAGCATTATAAACAATAAGTTAATACATACATAATAATTAATAAATATTTTGCATCTTGTACTCATCATTTAACATTTTACAGTATACTAAGCCTATTTACAAAGATATTTACACTATTTACAAACATAACTTAAGGATGGCATTTATCCTTGGTATCACTCTTCAACTTTCCACCACTTGGCCATGGGGGCTGGTGAATACTCGCCCCCATGTTAACCGTCCCTGGCACGAGGAGCCGGGTGGGCACTACTATCCAGCAATTTAACAATTTAGAGATTTTATTTATCTTACACATTGTTCTGCTTTTGTTTATTAACAATCTCTTTTGCAAATACTTGTACATCGTAATAGATTCTAGTTATTTAGTTTGGTTTCAAAGTGATGTCGGCGCAACCACCACACCGGACAATCACATAGTAAATGGAGCGCTGTTTCTTCCTCTCCACACATGCAATTCGGGGAGTCCTTAAGCCGAAGATGAAACAACTTACTTCTGAATGGGCCGTGACCAGTAAGAATCTGCGCCATTTCGGGGATAGGGTTAAAATGCTTAAGCCCTAATCTTGTTTGGACAGTTGGCAGGCACGCGTAGGTATCTCTACCAGTGGTTTCCTGCACCCATCTTTGTTGCCAAATTTCAGTTGTTTTGGCTTTAACCAACTTGAATACTTCTGTTTGACCACCCGGATCAAGGAGTTCCCCGTCGATCCAGACTTCTCTTACAAGGTTCCTTCTATTATATTTAGCAGCTACAATTAGAATGACTAAATCAAGGGGCATTCGCCCGGAAATAATCTGGAGCGCTGCAGTGGATGCAGTTCTGTACGCTCCTGTCAGGAGAAGAACGGCTGATCTCTGCGCCTTGTTGAGTGCCCTTTGGATTAATACATTGCTTGTCTCTCTTACCCAAACTGATGCAGAGTAGGTGATCATGGGTAAAAACGCACCTTCGTAAATTGTATATAAGGCAGATTGACTTACTACGTTATACACCCCTGCCAGCCTTCTGAGTTTCATAAATAGATTTTTTGCTTTAGTGCAAACTTTGCTGACATGAGCGTTGAATTTTAATTGTGGATCAATATCCACACCTAAGTATGTGTGGCAGAAGGTGACCTTTAATTTTTGCCCCCTGTAGACCACACGGTAAGGGCAGCGGGACTCGCGTTCTCGTATACGGACACAAGTGTTAGTTTTTCAAAAGGGCTGACAGGTAGCATTCCGCTCACGCGCTTCTCACACACTCTCCTGCGTCACTACCCAGAGGAAAGATTTGAGACGGAATTAGGACAGTGATATGGATGCTACACAGGGGTTGGACTAGTCTTTGTAAAGCAGGAAAACTCATTTTCTTGGAACAAATTTCACAGGAAATTGTTCGGGAATCGATCTCGGACAACTTGTTGAAAGAACAAGCGACATCGTTCTGAGCCACGTGTCGCATACTACGCAAATCTGTTTCTCTTTCGTCAAATATATTTAATCTGAATACGTACATTTTATCATTCTGAGAAAATAAGCAAACGGTTATTGATATTGAAAGCAATTGAAACATTTGGTTGCAAATACACGTGCAGAAGTAGACAAATAAAGGCACTTCAAAAAATAGCAAAACAAAACAGAAATTATTTTGAAAATGTGCCAGTAAGTCGTCAGTAAAAATAAATTATTAGCTTTCATCCCAAATATTAAATTAAGAAATGTGAACCATTTTGAATTGGCAAGACTATATCTAAAGCTTTTTTAAAATGATTGTTCGTTTAATTAGTTATTTTTCTTATTGTACGTCTTGTTACGTTACATGCTATTTCTAAATAGGTTTTTTGTTGAAAATAGTTATTTTAGAAAACAAACTAAACATTGTTTCATTTTCTTCGGATCGTTGCCATACTTTATAATGAAATCAGTCCAGAAAGTCCATTAAGACTTTTCCTAAAGTTAAGATTAGACAGTACATCGTGATTTACGTATCTATAAATGAAAACAAAGTAAGAAACTAAACGAAGCAAAAAGAAAGAAAAATAAAGAATTTTTTTTTATATTTCTAATTATTGTTATTATTTCTGTTTACTCTAAATTAAAAACGGTATCTCTAGTACAAATAAATATAGGTCGCTAATGACCATAGATGTTTTGAAAGCGACCTAAAATAAATTAATATAAAAATAGGCAAAGAAACATATAATAGTCTTTAGACATACGATTTTATTCGGTAATGCAGAGCAAGGTGAATCACAAAATAAAATTTAGAGGTTATGCAAAGATCTAAAGTAAACTGAAGATTGGAAGTAAAACCTAAACTTCAGCACTCATTACCTAGGCAACTATAATCTTATGCAGAAGGTGTTTACTTAAAATTATTTCAACTGCTGCGGTCATTGAGGCTCTTGGGCGATGATTTAATGAGTAGATATTAGCGCTATTGATAATTCGAACTACGAAGGAGAAGTGATGAAATGAGGAAAAAAATAACTGGAGAATTCCGATAAAATCTACAGACCACGCATGGACTTACAATTTTGTACATGGAGTGATCGTGGATTGAACCCCGGTCTTAGAAGTACTTGGTCTCTGATAACATTAAGATATGGGTACTTGGCTATGATTTTAGAAACTGTACCACGCTCCATCTAAATTAGCGGGAAAGATGGCTCAGGACATCAACTATTGTCTCTGCAGTCCCTCAGATCGGGAGGTCCTAAGTTAGAGTCCCGACGGTGGCAGGATTTTCTACACTAGCTTTTCATCTACGTCAAATTCAAATGCCGTCTTGAGGAGAATTAATGCGGCCGGCTTCTCTAATCAGTAGTTTGCCGAGATTCCTCCGATCAACACCAGGCGAATGCCGGAGCAGTAACCTAACAAACGGGCCCCGGACCGCGCGTGATCTCTCCTTCCCCTTCTTTGTCTTATCCTCACAACTTACACACACACACTTACCTAGCATGCACTATACTTCCACGCCGGTGCCCCGCTGGTGGGTGATACCTGATTGGTTGAAACCCCGCTAGCCGACACTAGGGTGGTGCCGGATTTCGCCATCCAGAGGGGGAAGACCACAGCTACTTCCCGAGCAAAAACATGAACAACACTTACGGGAATAATGACCCTAGTAGTTGACGCCCCCGGAATCACCAACAATGAATCAATCCATCTGAACTGCAGAGCCTAACGGGCTTCGGGCCGCGCAGACAGGCCTGTCCGTTTCCTGGGCGCTTCTTGCGCGCGCTGAGCTAATGCGCAGCGGCAGCGTGCGGCGGATATCCGCGCGTCCACAGGCGCGTCCACGGCATCGGCCGCGCGCATATCGGCGGCCATGCACGCAACCTGAGCCCGCACGCCCATAAATTACGCTCCCTCCCATCAGGCAGGGCGGGGAGGGGCGGGGACAAGACTGGGGGATGGAGCCGGAGAAGCAGTGACGCGGCTTCGGGAGGAAGGCGGGTGGCGGTTGCGGGTGGCAGCAGGAGGGGTGATGCAGGGGGCGGCGACGGTGGTGGCCGTGGTGACGAGGGGCAGAGGTGGCCGTAGCAGCAGAGAGTGGTGCGGTCTATGGCGATCGGTGGAGAGCGATGGGTTGTGGCGAGCTGCTGCGGTGTCCTGGCGGCGAGAAGGGTGGAGGGTGGTGGGTGGAGGCGTCGGTGAGTGCGGAGAGGTTGGTGCTTTTGTCAGCGGGGATGCGTAGCAGGGGTGGGTAGCGGGGGTGGGTAGCGGGGGTGGGTAGCGGGGGTGGGTAGCGGGGGTGGGTAGCGGGGGTGGAAATCAATGGAGGACGGTTGTGGACATCGGTGGTGAATGGCGGTGGTGAATGGCGGTGGTGACTGACGTTGGTGACTGACGTTGGTGACTGACGTTGGTGACTGACGTTGGTGACTGGCGGTGGTAACTGGCGGTGGTGACTGGCGATGGTGAAAGGCGATGGTGACTGGCGGTGTTAGATGGCGGTGGTGGACGGCAGTGGGTGACGGTGAAGGTCGGCAGTGGGTGGCGATGTGTGGCGGGAGTGACAGTAGCTGACTGTGGGTGGCGTTGGTGGCGTTAGGTGGCGTTTGGTGGCGTTAGGTGGCGTTTGGTGGCGTTAGGTGGCGTTAGGCGGCGTTAGGTGGCGTTAGGTGGCGTTAGGTGGCGGTGGGTGACTGTGGGTGGCTATGACAGCGGCGACGGCGATGAAAGTAGCTGCAGCGGCGGGCGTGGCTGTGTGGGGCCATAGTGGACGTCGCGGGGGCGGCAACGTGCCGACAGTGTTCGGGTTCCGGGCAGCGGGTGGGGGTTAACGAGCAATGCGAAGATTGGATGTGATGAGCAATTGATTATGTTGCCGTCGAGATGGCTTCGTGTGCGAGCGCTTTGCTCTTTGCTGCCTTTTCCGCAATGGGGATGATTCCCCATGAAATATTGGATGTAATGTGATTGGAATCGTTCAATTCAATGTTTAAGAACAGGAGTTATTGAACGTTACAAGAAGTATTGTTGTCAGCTTTTCGAGCATTATTAGTGGAAGAGTAGCAGGTAATCGCAAATACATTATACATAATTATTTATAGTCAGTGTCCTCTTTCATGAATGAGAAGGATATACAAAACCGTACTTAAACGTTTTTGTAAAATACATTGTATTATTTCATAGTTTGGTGTGGGAATATGGGAGATGAAATCAGTGATTGACAACGGCATTGAATAATGTTCGCTTTGTAAATAATTGCAATAGAAGAGTGCTTAGCGACTTCCTGGGTTTTGTAAAATTGTATTGGTTTTTGATTGGTAGTATCCTTAGTAAATTAAGAAGCATGTACTTGATAAATTGCCAATGAATTTAAAATTCACAGAATACATTTCAATATGTAATTTTGAAGAGGAAATTAATAGTATTCATTTCGCTTTTTTCAGAATGTTATGTCCTTTCTGTGGAGTATTACTTGCACTATGTATAAAACGAAAAATTAGACACTGCATTGTTTTTTAAGTTTTGAAGTTGTGAAGTCGGTTTATTTCTCTGGAACGCTTTATCCAATATAATTCTTCGAAGTCGTACAAAGCACATTTTAGGTATACCATTGTTCACGATTGACCATTATGTATTAGTTCCATTTAATGTCAAACAATGAATAGTGTTCTTGCAAACAAAGAAGAGAGCGAGTATAAACTGTGGTTTGCGGATGTCTTCTTGCCTAAAGGTTGTATGACAGTCTTCTCCTATTTTTTACATGATGGAGAAGAAAATTGTATTGATTTTTTACACTATTAAGAAAATTGTATTGAATAATTTAATAAAAATCCCTTAATCCTTGTATATCAACGCCTTTCCGATACCTGGAATGTCAGTGGAGGAGGGGGTCAAATTAGTCAACGCCTGCCTCAAGAATAAACTTGCAGTATAATTAAGGGAAATTTCATATATTTAAGAGTTGAAAAATATTGATAGTTTGCAAATATTGAATGAATCGACTATCTTTCGGTATCAAAACTACGCTTGCTGAGTTCAACAGAATTATCGACCAAATTCTACGACAAGTGCTAAAGACAGAGAAGTACTTTGATGACATCATGGTTCACGGAGACACGAAAGGATTCTAGCTTGCCCAGAATTACGAAAGATCTTCAAGAAAAACTGCAATACGGAAACAGAATTCTACAGTGACAACGGTATCTTGTTTAGAGGAGACAGAGTTGTAGTTCCATCAACTTTGCAGTCATCGGTACTAGACGAACTTCACCACACACACGTCGGGTGCATACTTCACCGCACACACACCAAAATGAAACAACTGCTCGCCCATATGTGTACTGGAAAAACATCGACAAGGACATCAAGTGGTTAGTTCGCTCTTGTCTGACATGAGGTATAATAAAAAATAGCCCTCCAAAAGCTCTGTTACATCCATGGGAAGAACCTGAGAACAATTGGCAGCGTATTCACATCGATTACGCAGGACCATTTCAGGGTTATTTCTATCTATAGTCATCATTGATGCAAAATCAAAGTGGGCCGAAATAGAGTTGAGTAAATTACCACCGACTTTTACATTGACTATTCAGCTACTCCAAAACGTTTTCGCTCGACATGGGTTTCCTGAAGTGATGGTGTCCGACAATGCTACGAATTTCACCAGTCAAGAATTTCAAAACTTCTGAAAAGACGCTGGTATTTTTCAAAAACGTTTCGCATCCAGCGCCAAATGGCTTAGCCGAACGTAGTGTGCAGACATTGAAAAAAAATTAACAGCAATGATCGACGAACCTATGCCGGGTACATATGAAAGTCCGAGAAATTCTTTTTCGATATCGAGCAACGCCATTGAACAGTGGTAAATCTCCATCAGAATTGTATTTGCATAGACAACTTCGTATCAAATTGAATGCTTTGAAGCCAATAAAATTTAAAACATCTGCCTTTTATAACAAATCATTACGACAATTAAGTGTGGGAGATCGTGTACAAGCTAGTTATTATTCAAATAATAAATTACAATGGAAGCTTGGAACGATCATCAAAAAATTTGGTTGTTTACATTATTTAGTTGAGCTTTACGATGGGTGTGTTGTCAAACGACACCTTAATCAGTTAATACCTACGGCCATACAATCAAAGAAACCAAAGGACTTTGTGTCAATTGCTCCCGAAATGGATAATTCTCTCAGTAGATAAAGATCCAATGATGTAGATTTGGGAGACTTAGTTGATTTTCCCCAAACTACAAGTGAAGGACCTGCTACAAGTGAAGAACCTGTCAACGAAAAACCAACAGCAGAAAAAGAAGAAGACGACGTTCCCGAGCCACCATCTATAGCAGAGGAAAAAAAAGATTTCAAACCACTACCACGTTCCACAAGAACAAGACTTGCTCCAGAATTTTATCATGATCAATGGCGCTAATATGAATTCAAGTGTGGGAGAACTATTATAAAATATACTTTCATCAGCGCCATCTGGATCGCTCAACCATAGCAACGAGTGATATATTATAAAGACTTTTCATATTTTGTAGTTCATGCTTATGCAATGTATATTGATTTGAAGTATAGAATTCATTATGTGTTGAGTTAACACAACGTGTCATCAATTAGCAATCCTCATATTATTAGTTAATAACTAAATCAAGTTGTAACAACAATAATTTTCTGCAAGTTTGTGTTAAAACACTGTTTATGAGGAATATTGAGCAATATATTGTATAAATAATCTCTAGATTCAAGATTTGCTCTTTTTGTACAAAATAATTATCCTTTTTGGACATTTGTTACCTTTTGTACCAATTTCATTGAAAATTACGCGAAAAGAACTATTTAAAATACTTGTACATGATATTATTTAATGATTTAATTTTGAAGAACTTATATTAACCCTCCCAGAACTCCTATACTTGTACATGACATTATTTAAAACAAAATTTTGAAGAACTTTCACTACGAAATAATCTATTAACTAAATCTGTTAATTTAGTTTTAGAAGAGAGTCCAAAATTTCGGAATACCTTTGTAATTTTCGAAAATTTAATAGGTTTGAATGAAAATCAAATCAAATAAATTTATTGAAAATTATTAACCGATTACACAGGCCAACAAAAAAGGGTTTAAAAAAACCTTTTAAATCTTAATAGCTTACTTTGTTATAGTTTTTTGGGTGCTTTAATCCGCATCTCAACTCTATTTCTTTCCATCATCTACAGTTTGGTCAGAATTAGATCTATTAAGATATGGGAAAATATGATGTATATGCTAATAATGTGAAAAAATTAACGTCTCTAAAATAGCAACAGAAATTTATTTAAACATTGAAGATGGCTTTATATTCTCAACATTCCATTCTACAAAGTCTTTAGTGTCCATTGACGTATATTTTCTTTGCCTCTTTTTCTTTAGAGCCCCTGAAACAGCTCTTTCTTCTTTATGCCGTTTTCTAACTCTCTCGGTGAAGTGACCAACAGTAATCTCCCATCATATTGGTGTTCTGGCGTCCCTGATAACGTTTTTTTCATCACTTTCAGATCTTAATGAAAAAGTTCACCTTGTTCTTCATTTAGATCACCTAAATCGCCGGAAAGAATTGTAAATTATTTTTTAAGAAGTAAACCTTGAGGCTCATTAAACATCTCAGTTGCGTCAAAGCTTTCAGTATATTGGCAACAATTGCTTGATAATATTGGTCTTTTTTTGTTGGCTAGGAACATATTAACAACGTGATTAAAAGCACTCTACGCTTCATTTTCATTTTCTGTCAAATGAAGTTCAAATTGGGGATCAAACATCACTTTTCTATTATCAGTCTCAATGAAGATACCCTCTTTTAATAATTTTGCTGCAGACAAATTGCGTAAACTTTTCACAAAGATACTTGAAACACTGCTCATCTTTAGTTAAGGCAATTGTTTTATGAGACCTAGTTTTACGTGCAATGGAGGCAGGAGAATCTTGTGTTGATCCACCATATGTTCTTGTAGAATGTTCTTTTCCCCGGGTTTAATGATTTTGTTACAGGCCAATTCTTTCTAGACTATTACTAATCTTGTATCCTCTATCCCATTCACAGAATAATTATGGGAATTTATAATTTCCTGCATCTCATACATATCTAGATATACTCAGAGCAGCATTTGCCTAGCAACACAGATAAAACGTTAAAATGTGAACAAATGGTGAGTGACACGGCATTTTTATTGTTATTTTTGGAATCTTATCTTTGGAACTTATTAACCTATTATTTAAAATGTATTTATATTTATAAGCGTTTATTTAATAAACGTAAGTAAAAGTTCTATTTGAAAAAGAAGAAAAATTTGAAGAAAATGTACCACATTATTCGGAAAATGTTCTAGGGGAAAAGTAAAATCCTCCACACAATTAAAAGGTTTTGAAAAAATCCTATGAACAGTTGGGGCTCCAGTGTTACTCAGAAACTAATAGACCTTTACACTACATTATGTGTAGCTTTAGAAATTGTAATTTAAAAAATTATGTGCTGTATTTGGCTCAAAGTTTTCTTCTTGTAGGTTTTGAATCGTAAGCAGGGCTAAGCGTATTTTGAAACGAAATCTCAATACTACAAACTGCAGAATGATAGTTTCTCAGTTTATTTTCTCTGAGCGGATAGAGAATACAAATATTTTCTGATGAACTGGAAACCCGTAATCGTGAAATGTTTTTTCATCAATGTAACTAATGCCTTAAGTAGTTCATGTTTTCGGCGTAGTATTTTTATAAATATGATTTTTGGAAAAAATTACATACATTTCAAATCATATAATGCGGAAAACACCTTAAGAGAGAATCTGAAGAGTACATTTTGTTCTGGGAATACAACACATTTTCAATTTTTAAACGCTTTGTTATCAGTTGTGGTCGCCTAACTCACTAAATTTTTATAAAACCTAAAGTTTTTCCCAAGTTTATTATGATTTCCAAGGATGCTCAAAATAGTGTGCGAAAACCTACAAAGTGAAATAAAACATTAACCTGGAATTTAAAAATGCATCAATATTTTTATTTTACTTTGTGTTACGCAGCTCTAAGTGGAAAATTGGATTAATTTGCCAAATATTTCTATGCAGAACTAGAATACTGCAGTACACGATATTCTAAGAATAAATATTATATTTAATGTAAATGCCTACAGGCATATTAGAAATTATGGCATACTTCTGGAATCAGTCAATAAGACAACCTTTTGATGCCCACGATTCAATTTTCTTTCACTCTAGTAAATAAAAAAGAAGTCTGTGTGTCTTGTTTAAAAATTATCTGGGAATTGTGAGATTCACGCCATATTTTAATTTTCCTCGTGTATCTTCCAATTTTATCACTGTTTTTAATGTAACTGTTTTTAATGTAAGAAACCAACGCAGAAAAACATCCTCACTAGATTAACAGAATTCTTCCCAGATAATGGGTTGTCAAAGTTTGGGAAAGTCTTCTAAAAGTTTGACTACAAGCATTCTTTCCGAACGGAAACCTTATATAATTAAAGCACGCTTCATCTAAACAGAAGTAGTCCTCTTAAACCTCGACTTCATTGGAATTTTCAGAACGATTAGGTCTCGTTGAACCGAGCAACGATCTTATTAATTAACCACTTTTTACTCTCTTCATTTTTTGAATAAAAAAAAAGCTGCATCGAATTGAAATGCGCAGTAAAAAGGAATTCCGGGAATATGTACCGATTTCTTTTCCCTCGCTGGCGATATGGGTGTTCTGTTAAACCTGCGTAATGCCGCCTCGTGCCGGATCCAGGTCGTTGGCGCATTCAGGGCCAGCCACCCCCGCTCCGCTTCTGCTCCGCCCTGCCCCGGCACCATGCCGCCCCCGCCCCGGCCCCGTCCCCTCCCCGCCCCCGCCCGCCCCACGGACCCGCGCCGCGCCCGCCCCGCCCCGGCCCCGCGCCACCCCGGCCCCCGGCCTTGCGCCGCCCCACCCGCTCCCTCCCCTCCCCGCCCCACCCCCGCCCCCCGCGCCCCGTCCCACCCACGCTCCGGCCCTGCGCCGCCCCTGCAGCTCTCCCCTTTAATCCGCGCGAGTGCAAAGTTCGGGGCAGCGGCGGTTGGCGGGCGGCTCAACGGCGAGGTACAGAAATACCGCCTCCCGGCTGTGCTCGGGGTCGGCCACGAAAGCGCCCTTGCGATCGCTACGCAAGGCCGCTATACGGGCGGTCTGTGCTTCGAATCCGACTTCCTCTCGCTGCACCGCATCCTGCTCGACCTCCATCCTCCCCTCCCTCGACTCCCAAGCCCTACCCTGCCATCCCTCTTTCCTTACTCCGCTTTCCTGCTTTCATGTGCGGGTTGAGGTGGGAAGGTGCGAGAGGAGAGGAGAGGAGGAAAGCAGGTTTTGGGCATCGACTTGGGAGATGCGAGAGTATGGCTGGGGTGAGGGCGGGTGTGTGGCCTGGGGCCCGTGACGAGGGGCGTGGCGGTCTACAAGATTGTGTGTGGGGGTAGTGCCTGGCGGGGGTCTTGGTGAACAAGAGGCGCGGGTGAAGGGGGTGGGGAAATGTGAAGCGTGGTGGTGCGTGGACGGGTGCGAGGCCGCGGGCGAAGCGATGACCGTGAGGGGCATGGCGGGTGGGGATTTGTAGTGGTGCGGTGGGGCGTGGCAGGGTGCGCGAGGCTGGGGGTGCGTGGCTAAGGGATGCGTGGCTGGGGGATGCTTGGCTGGGGGTGCCAGACGTGGGCCCGTGGGCACGTGGTGGAGGCGAGTGGCACGTGGCGGAGGTGGGAAATGTGGCGGGGTCGAGGAGTGGCGGGGGTGTCGTGGCCGGGGACCTGGCGAGTGGCGTGACAGGGGCGTGACAAGGGCGTGACAGGGTCGTGGCGAGGGTCGTGGTGGGGAGCGTGGCGGGGGGCGTGGCGGGGGGCGTGGCGGGGGGCGTGGCGGGGGGCGTGGCGGGGGGGCGTGGCGGGGGGCGTGGCGGGGGGCGGGCGGGGGGCGGCGGGGGGCGTTTTTGGGAGGGGCGTTTTTTCGGAGGGCGTTGTGGGGGGGCGTAGCGGGGGTCATAGCCGGGGAGGGCTTTTACTGAGGGACATGGCGAGGCCATGCCTTGGCAGCATGCTGTGGGCGTGGCGTGGGTGTGGGGAAACGTGGCGAGGAGTCGTGTTTAAGGTCGTGGCCGAGGCGGGGGCGCAGCGAAAGCAGATCGGGGGCGGGTTCCCAGGCGGGAACTGGAGCGGAGCGGAGCCGACCGGAAGCGTGAGGGGAAGACGCACAAAGCGAAGTCGATGCTTCCACTTGACGTTTTGTGTGCGCGGGTCGAAAAGTAACAAGGGAGCGAGAGCCTAGCAGAGGACTACTGTGTGTTTTGAGTGCAGAGAAACGGAGCAGATAAAAGGTGCATATGTGGCACGTTAATGTTCTGCGCAGCACGTAAGGTAGAGTAGATGAGCTGGAACATGCAGAAGAGGAAAAAGTTTGTGCGAGTGCTGCTGGTTTTTGGAAAGCTCATCAGCAAGTCTGTTTAATGTAATGGGTGAGGTTTCCATATTTGATAGTTAAAGGAAAGATTATTAAATTGTAATTGGGGTTTGTTTTCCCAAAAAGAGAATAAAATGTTTTGAAGAGATGTAAATATATCTTCTACACTCTCAGCTTGAACAAGAACATGTCCAGATTGCTTCTAAAAAAATAAATGGCATGTAAAGTATGGTTACCAATCTAGGTTAAAGTAATGGTTTTCCACTATTGAGTGTGAGATTATTTATAGTGCGATTTTTTGGATTTTGTGCCCAATACAAAAAAGCTGTCATGATCTATTAATATTCATATGATAACTTATAATTCGCAGCTCAATACAATAGCCTCTTTAGAAAATGTTCGCACAACAGGATTGTGTTTTAAACTTTTTAATTAAAAATTGTATACATTTCGTTTGTGTTTCATAGGATAACCATGTTTTCTTTAAAACGAGCGACACATATTGATATATCAAGGAAGTTAAATATTTTGGAATTTTGAAGAGTTTTTGTGAATTTTGTGGAAATTTTGAAGAGTTTTTAAAACCATATTAATGACAATTTCGGAACATTGTTTACTTGATTTGTGTTTTTGAAATGTTTGTTTCATTTTTAATACATTTGTTTTCTTTTTAGTACAACTCTTCAATTTGTTGGCTTTTATTTTATTTCAGTTAGAAATGAAGAATTTGTAATATTTTCCGAGTTACATGTTACAAAATGTTTTAATCAATGTCTTGCTGATCATTATTACAAACAATACAATTTGTCATGGCTTTTTACATTGTTTATAACATTGTTGCCAAAACTTGGTCTTATTGTTCGTATTTGCGCCACAAATAAAATAAATTCCATTTTTTTGTAGTTTGTGTTTTCCGGTGACCGCTTCTGTACCTGCTTAAAAAGCCAACAAAATCCTTGGAAGAGTCCTAAATTTTGCAAGTCCTCCCAAATGTTCCTCCATGAAATAAATTGTATGTCTCTTCAAGAAAAAAAACTTCTCTGCAGATTTTTAAAATGATTAAAATTAAAAATATTTACAATCGTGCCACCAATGTTAAATAATGAAAGAAAACCGGCAGCGAACATCGTCTTGTTTTTCTGGAAGTTAGTGTAATCCTCTTATCCACAAGATCTACACGTTTTATAGCATTGTGATTAAAATTTACAGATTGTTTAGTGTCTAGGTCAATTTCAAATGCTCTTTGCATTGCTGAGGGGGGAAAATAAGCTGTTTTAATACTGCTAAGGCCATGTAGAAATCATGTTTGATCATAGGAATGACATGAGTGGGAACGCCGCAGCAATCACCTTCGTAAATACCCCTCACAAAACAGAAATCAGTGTGGTATAACAGTTTCATACAATATCACGATCATAAATATAGGAAATGGCGGAACCTATGATGAACGGTGAATTCTCCGTTGTATGTGTTCCGATCACTTCATCTGTCGATAGCAAATTACGGAAATCATAACCTGCGACAACAGGCCGCGAGCTCGCACCCAGAAGGGTTAATGAATAATCTGTGGCTAAATTGAAGGTCTTTAAGCTATTGCAAAACCTACATCATTCGGCTGTCTAACCTTTCCATTCTTGGTATTCACCAAGGATTGTCCCAACATCTCATTAAACCACGGAAAAAACAATCATAATAGGAGTGAGGAAACCGCTCTGAAGGGGGAACAACCTGCCGTCAGAAAACGAATTCACACTCTTTGCCAATCTAAAATAATTAAATAATTATTTTCTGGCGCGAACCCACGTTTCTACTTAAGGATTTCAAGACCTAAAATGAGAGTCTCCGCTCCGCCTTGGCGCATACTCTCTGCATACACATTTCCATTTTCCACAATGCCCAGGTATTACCGTAATAAGCTTATTTAATAATTTACTTACCGGTTGAAAGTCAGACCGACTTACTAATAACACCTTTTTATTTACCCTTAATTGTCCTAAACCTTAAAGTCTAAACATTTCCATGAAATCTTTCTTACTTGTAAAGTGAGACGTGTTGAGGTATGTCTTAATATTACCTGGGCAAGAGTTACGTCTTTATGTTAGCAATAATTATTTACTATTTACGTATTTTTCTTCTCCATATTTCGGTGTACAACAATTTAAGAGGGTGTGGATCTTATCTTCTTCATCGTTGTCGCAAAGCTTACAAATGCCAAGGGCACTTGGGTCTTTTCAATGTTCGTGGCACCATCCCTCCCCCAAAACTAAACTGCAAATAATCTTCTAAATGTGCGATAGTATCCTTTAGAATCCTCTACAACACTAGTGTTAGTTTGTATCATGGGCGCTTGTTTTGAATAATACATTTCAAAATATAATCGATTACAATATACGATGGCAGATTCGGAAAGTAACGCACAATTCTTTTTCTCCACTGGTATTACCACTGGAATTGTGAAATGGTACGACGAGATAGTTTAGAGTTCGCATTATAGAGGGTATATTGTTTTCCTGTGCAGCTCTAGCGAGTGTAGCCTAAACGACGAAAAAAAAATGGCGCGCATGTTACTGGCGTCAACTTGTGAAAAGCAGGAAAGTGTAGAGCGAATTTAGTGAGCCAAAGGGCATAATCATAGTGAAATTCATAGGGACATGTGTAGTGTGTATGGAGACGTCTGAGTGGACCGTAGAGAGGGCTATTCTTCAACGGACGTCTATCAACAGAGCATGTTGAAACTGGCAGCAATCCTGTAGAAATGGGTTGACAAATGTGGCGACTGTGAAGAAAAGTAGATCAAAGATATAAGATCTTTAGTGACTTTTTGTGTTTAGGTACCAATTACATTTTTGGGCAAAACAAATTGTTGTGTGTTACTCTCCGAGTTGCCCTCGGTATTTAATGATGTGACGAGTTTCTCATTGAATGAAACGTTCTGATTTGCCTGCATTTTCGAAACTCGCGTAATGAATCCCAGCGTCGATTCGCACTTGGTCTGCGCGGACAGAGCTGTAGCTCCGCACGCGGCGATCGTGTTTTGATGGGCGGGCGCCATGTGCTTGTGTAGCTGTCCCGGGAGGAGGCTTGTATGGGCGGCGCCTGGGCGTGTTCCCGGACGCCGCGCCGCCGCGCCGTGTTCCGACGCGATTGATCAATCGGCGCGCGTTTAGAGCGACGAGGAGGCACCGATTGACTCCGGCGTCCACAGGCGCTTATCCGCGCGCGCGGGCGACATCGTCCCTGGCGGATCTTCGCAAATTCTGTACGGCGCGCCGTGGTGTTTCGGTGCTGGTCATTAAAGGAAACGGACGGATAACGGACGGATTGCTTGTGATTCTAGGCGCGTCAGATACAGGAGATTATTATTCCCGTAAGTGCAGTGCTTGTGTTTTTCTTCGATAGGCGGCGGGTGATCGCTCCCCGCTGGGTGCCGAGATCCCGGCGCCGGGGGTCTAGCGGGGTTTTCCCCAAACTCTCTCACCAGCGGCGCACCGCCCCAGCCGGGAAAAGCTCTCAGTTCCCCACCGGTCTCCCGGCATGTTAGAGTGTGTATGAGGGGTGAGAATAGGAAGAGGAAGGAAAGATCGCGCGCGGTCCGCGGCCCGTTTGTTCGGGTACTGTTTCCGGCATTCGGCTGGTGTTGATCGGAGAACCACGGAAAGCTACCGATAAGAGCAGCCGGCCGCTAGAATTCTCCTCCTCCCGACAGCGACTGAATTCGACCTAGCGGACAAGATAGTGTCGAAAATCGTGCCGCCGTCGGGACTCGAACCTAGGACCTCCCGGTCAGAGGGACTACAGTGACATCAGTTGATGTACTGAGCCATTCTCCCGGTAATATAAGGGACGGGGAAAGAATGGGAAGACGGAAGAAACAACTAAGATGAGTTTTCCGTGGTTTTCTCCGATCGAAAACCAGGTGAAAGGCGGAGCAGTACCGTAACAAACGGGCCACGGACACCGCACAATCTTTCCTACCTCTTCCTTGTCCTATTTTCCTCCTCTTACACACTCACACTACAACCGTACATGGCGGGGAGACCGGTAGGCAGCTTAGAGTTTGTCCCGGCTGGGGCGGTGCTCCGCTGGTGGAAGATACCTGGTTGGGGAAAAGCCCTCTAGCCGACGGTTGGCGGCGAATCCAGCGGGGGGAAGATCACCGAGAAAAAACATACGTTTATACTTACGGGACTAACGACCCTAGAAGCTGACGTGCCAGCAATCACTAACAATCCATCAAGAAAGAAAGATGAACGAACGACACACGGTTGTGAAACTATTTTTAATTGTCAAGTTGTCAGAAAACTGAATTAGATCAGTAAATAACTTTGTGAATTAAAGAATTTCTCATGCGGTGCACTCAAACAGTCAGATTAGGTGAAAAAATTCACCCAAAGCCGATGATACTTCTGTGGATCCTCAAGGGAATATGTTAGGGTCATTGCGATTCTTGGTGTTCATTAACGACATTGCAAGTGGAATAAAATAGAAAATGAGACTTTTCACCGATGATTGCATCATATGTAGGAACACTGACCCGTCTGCGGATGAAAATATTCTACAAAACGATCTAAACTGCGTATGGATCTGGGCGTGCAGAAATAATATGAAATGAAATCCGGAAAAGAGTAAAACCATTTGCTTCACCAAGTCTCGCTCGAAGTACACTCCAATTATGAGTTAGAAGTAATGTTACACCACGTGCGAGAAACTAAATATTTGGATTTGGTCCTGAGACGCAACTTGGATTGGGCGGATCCAAGGCCGTCTAGAATAGAAGGCCTGCTCCAACGCCGAATGACGTCACGAAGGGTGGCTGGCATGAAATGCAAGCTGTCCAGGGGCGTACTCTCCACAGTTTTAAACACAGATCTAGTTCTTAAAATAGCATGGAAATCCATATTTGTTTAAAATAACACAAGGAAACATTAAACCTTCTTGACGCTCCAGGAATTTATTTTAGAGTTATTTGTATTAAGGCATTCCGATATTGTACAATTATCGTACAAGTAAATTAACATAATAATGAGAAGGCTTAAATGTTTGTACATACTACTTAATTATAATATAAAATTTTGTAGAATTCATAAAACAATTTTGCTGCCATAATTGATACTCATAAGAAATTAAGTACCTTCATGATAACAATTCTATTTATATTTGCCATGCTTTATTTCTTTCAAGTTGTCTACTTTAAATTAATATCGAAATTTGTAGTATAGCAGGTATAGTAGTAATTCATTTATCAGATATTGTTCTGATGGCCATATTAGTTATTATTAATATTTGTTAATATTGTAAGGAACAGTAAAATATTCAGAGGTAAGTTAATAAAATTCAAGCTGCTCAAAAATAAGAAGAGGAAGGATGGAAAGTAATGTTTTATTCAGAAAATACTCCAGCAGATTATGTACGACTTTATAAGATTATTCAAAAGACACAAATCACATTGGAAATACATAAAAATTGTTTTGGACGCTTCAAATTGACTTTAATGTCTTCCTATTTTGCACTCACTTTTGTGACCTTGCGACTTACTTCTTGAAATCATTATATTATCACTGAGCATTCCTAATATATAGCTTTATTTCATAAAATGTTTGACACACACAAAGTACTATGTTCTATTAACGTGAGCAGAATTTGTCCACAACTCGAAACTGTGTTTTCTATTAATCGAAACTTTGTCTCTTATACAAAGCCCTTCAATCAAGTTCTTTGATTTTCATGCTTCAGGAACTTAATTTCAAAATTTTCAGATATCTATATCTGAAACACTTGGTGAGTTTTCGTCAAGTAGTTAGACTATTCACTGCTATAGAAGGGTAGGCATCTTTTACTATGGTCAGATACGTTGCTTTAGTAAATATTTCAACACTATCTCTTCTTACTGCCTTGTTCTGGTAGAGAATAAATTTTGAGTCTAAGTGTTTTACACACACACACACACACACACACAAGTTCTTTGACGGGACAAAATCTTTCCTATTTATGTTTTCATCCACTTCTGTCACAGAGAAGGATTGTTTGGAAATTTAAAAGTTGAAACGCGTTCCGTCGATTCATCATAATTCGATCAACAGCATGGCACACCTCACTTGCTTGACATTTTATCATAAATCTCTCCTGCCTAATTTTCAGTGTCTTCCTTTAAGGATAGTTTTGCATTCAATGAAAAAATGCAGGGTTTAAAAGTAATACTACACATCCAAGTGCAAGCAAAAAAACATACTACAACACACATTACATAAAATAATTGATAATTGTACCACATACGTATATCAATACTAGAAATAGACATACCTTGCTTACTTGAAGATAATGGACGAAGGAATTCTTTTTATGCAGAAAACCGAGCACGCAATTAATACTAAATTATTGAAACATCCGTTCGCATCTAAACTTATCCTACAAGGGCTAATTAACTAGAATATTCTAGCTCGTTGACAAGAGCATATGCGAAAACGAAAAATATTCAGCCACCGATTGTGACGTCAGACCACGTGACATTCACATTGGCTCAGGCCTTCTAATATACTATTCTAGACGGCCTTGGCGGATCACATTAACAATATTGCCACAAAACCCTATAGGGTGCTGCACTTCGTAATGCGTATTCTACAGTTGTTCAAATACCTGATGCTTAGCATATACTAAACTTGTTCGTCCTATTGTAGAGTATGCTGGGACCCGTACAGAAAAGGACAAATCGAGGCGTTAGATAAAATTCAAAAACGAGCCGGAAAGTTTGTAAATTGTGGTCGCGCTGTTGATGGAGGAGAAGTATTGTAATGGTTCTTATTTGTCCATTAATAAATTAAATGAGGAGAAAAATAGAAATTACCCGTTTATCGGGGACTGATGATTCTACTGCTGACACAGTCTATTTGAATACGGCAACTTACTGAACTATTACATTTAAACGCTTCCAATTTCAAAATAAAAAGGAACATTCATTTATAAGACTAATAACAACAATAAAAGCTTTACATAATAATTTGCAAACTGAAAGAATACAGTACCAAAAGTCTTGTCGTTTCTTACGACCAAATCTCAGTTCACTGAAACTTGTTTAAATATTTCAGTTCATCTGCTGACACCTCCATTTACAACTCCAAATATTTCAAAATTTATATTTCCCGACTGTATTTAAGTATATTTACTTATCTACTATGCCTCTGTTTTCTAGATACTCTATTCCGTCTGCATATCAATAGTCCATATTCCGTGTCTCCAACTCTCGTCTGTACTTCGACATGTCTGTACTTTGACACAACTCTCGTCTGACTTTCAATATATCTACATTCCATCTGCACTTTGATACGTCTAGCTCTCTTCTGGTTGGTTATTTACTTCTTCTTCTTCTTCATACCTTGACCATCTATATATCATCCAAACCATCATGAGTTTTTCCGGTAATAAGAGTTTTTCTTGAAAAAATCCGCACTTTTTTGCCGCAGCATCACAATACTTTTTCTATATTGCGTAAGCATTAGCGAGAAAGTAAAGAGAAAACGTATCCCCAGTAGTGAGAAAGTAAAGAGAAAATCTAAAACTGACTTCAATGTTTCAAAGCATGTATTCATAAGCAAGTGTGCTCTATTCTACGACATTTATTGAAAATAAATACAGAAGTTCATTTGTAGATTATTTTTTACTGGATGTTTTTAAATTAGTAACAGCCAAATTGAAAATTGAAAAGATTATTTGAGCTGAACTACTATATTGTATCTGCTACATATGCCAATGAAAGAATGTCTACGTTTTGTTTTGTTTCGTTATTTGTTTCACTTTGTCTCTAGGCTACCTTTTGTAATTGATCAAATATTAATTCTAATAAACTGTTATTGTTCAGCGCTGTTCTTCAGAATTAAATATTATTCTTGGTACAATAATTTTTGTTTGCTTTTAATTTCACTATTTAATTGGCAGTGCATTAGTAAATTAAAATAATTAAACCTCTGTTAAAATTAACGTTGGTTCATTCTAGTAATACCTCTCTTCTATTTGCAGAATATTAAAAAAATACCTAATATTAAAGTGCAGTCCGCAATCTTGCATAAGGTTTCCAATGTGGCCCTCGAACCCATACTAGTTGGAAATACTTCGTCTAAATATTTTTGCCGCAATAGAAAAAAACGGGTCAGTTGTTGCTTATTGAAAGAAATTGCTTATTGACCAATTGATGCGAGGTTCTTTTTAAACAGATTGTTCGATGTTTTCCTGTTAATTTATTTTTCACAGTTACGGCCTCCCTCGGTGGCTCCTGGGTTAGCGTGTTCGCTGTCCACAGTGCAACCTCGGGTTTGATTCCCTGCCGAAGCAAATTATACCTGTGCACTTTCCTTACAAAAGACCCGGTATCTATTGCTGTGTGACGATGAGAAAGCCGACCGTAAGGTTACGAAGACCAGTACATACGGTGAAAGTATACCTTCGTGCTAACCAGGCGAACCGCTCATCTCAAGGCCGAGATACTGAGTCACCGGTAGACCAAGGCCCATAGCAGGTTGTTGAACCAAAGAATAGAAACAGGAACACTTACGACTCTATACCTTGTTCAATTTTCTCCGAATTTGGTTCGGCTGAGTTTATCTCAGAGCCAGCGTTGCCGCTGACTCTGCAGTGTCTCTGACCGAGTGTTTATGTTTCGAGTCCCGACGGTGGTAGATTTTCGTCACTAGTTATATAATTGGATCGAATTCAATCTTGATCTAGAAGAGAATTCTAGCGGCCAGTCGCTCTAGTTCGGGATTATACGTGGTTTATTCGACCAACACTAGGCGAATGTCGGATCAGTACCCTAACAAACGGCCACGGATTATTTTTCATTTCTCTACATAGTCCTACTCACACTCCGTACTTATACACACACACACACTACACATGCCGGGAGACCAGTCGGGGGTTTAGAGCTTGTCCCAGCTGGGATGGTGTCGCCTCTCTAGGGAGATACTTGAAAGGGAATCTCTCTCCCAAAAGGCGACGTATATGATGTTGACGTCGAATGTCACCATTCAGCGGGGACAGAACATAGCCACTTTTCGGAATAAAAGGTCAGTACTATAACAAGACTAATGACCGTAGGATTCGGCGTGCCGGAAACGTCAATAAATGAATCAATCTATCCGAATTTGGCATGTAAAAAATCTCTAAAATTATTAAAATGAACTTCTTTCACGATTCTACTTTTTTTATTCCGTGAGTCAGTGATTGCTTACAGGTTCAGTTTCATGTAATGATCAATTTTAACAGCGATTCCATTCTAGCGGAACAAGATCGTCGGTGTATGTGAGTTTTTCAGTTACTTTGCTTGTTACGCAGTCACGACCAAGTGTGTTGTCCAATTTATTGACTAAACCTTGAAGAACGTGAAGTGAATCGTTCGCAAAACTATTCGTTTGCTTTGGCTGAGAATGGGACTGAGCGTGCTCATGAGTAATGCGCAGCGGAAAGGGCCGAGTGTGAAGCGTGTGGCCGACGGGAGCTGCAGCTGCGGCCCGGCCGCGCTAGACCTCGACCGCCGTCCGTCTGCGGTCCGGAGCCTGGGTACGTCTCACCTCCCCCTTCCCATCCCCCTCACTCCCCGTGCTCCCGTCGCCGCCGCGACCGCGCCTGGATCCCAGGTTGATTCACACGGACGCCAGTGAGCGGTAGCGCTGAAACTCGTGGGACATATTCGTTGAGCAAAAGGAAGCATAGCGTTCGAATGGTGTCGCTGCCCAGTCTGAGTGGCGCGTCAACGGATAAGATCGTTTGTCCCGTAAGTGTAGTTGTTGTAGGTTGGCTGTTCTTCCACTGTTGGTTGGCGAGATCCGGCGCGGACATAGTCTTATGCTAGTTATCTCCTAACATTTGGGTACCGTCCTAGCCGGGGCAAGTTCTAAGACCTTGAATGGTCTTCCGACGGGTGTGGTAGTGTTGTGCGCGTGTGTGTGTGTGTGTGAGTAATAACGCACATACACACCGTGAGGATAGTACAAGGAAGAGGAAGAAAAGATCGCGCCCGTTTGATAGGATGCTTCTCCGTCATTCATTTGTTGATCGGAGAAACCACGTAATACTACCGATCAGATCAACCGGCAGAGATAATTGTTCTCCAGATAGCGGCTGGACTTGACCTAGCTATCTAGCTAGTGTCGAAAATCATGGAAATGTAGGGGCTCGAGCCATTGGACTTCCTGTCAGAGGCACTGCAGTGACATCAATGATGCTCTGAGCTACCTATGCCGATGGAGGAGGGAAGCGTTCTAGGTGAATTCATTTACTTTCGGTTTTGCTATCATTTGTATATTGTGTTTCACAGGCTCTTACGCTGTATCATCGGCATGGACGTGTTGCAGTTTACTCGGATACCAAGTGCACCAAGGTGGTCGTCAGATGGATGTGTAAATAATGTACTGCCCGGACGTGCTTGGGTATGCTATTATCCAATCAGGGTTGACATCGGTTCACTTGAAAACGCCGAGCCGTAATGTTGGGAACGTTCGGCCTCATTTGAGCCCTAAGTAAGACCATGGCTTGAACGATAATATTCTGATTATTGGCCCGTGCAGATAGTGGACTGGTGTTGCTCTTGGCTCTGAAATTAGTTGTCTTTCGGAGTCCGAATGCGAAGATGATGTTCAGAATCTCAATCCCAGCTTATTCATTTGAAGATCACCCAGGTAGTTGAACAGTTGAGCAGCTAAGCGGCCTGGGACTTGGCAAAGCTGTCAGTCGCTCAGAAACTTGGGTCTCCGGTCTCTTTGTACAAAATATCTCTTCTCTGCTTATGCATCACCATTCACCTACAATGTATTCTACTGCAATTTCTCATACGTTAAACGGGGTAAATCTCACAGAAAAGACAAGTGTGTCATTGTTTTCTACACCAATGTTTTGCCTCATTAGTTTTCCATCAAGCCACGTACATGGAAAAATGTTTTATCTATCTTTCTTGTATAAGCCATCGTTTGATATCAAATATTCATGTCATAACTTACGTGATTTTTCCCTGCCCATTCTTTCATATCCAATTCTTAAATTTACTCATAACATTGTTCTTACAAATGTACTCGTAGATTGTTGAGGCAGTTGCGATCCAAAGAGTTCAGCGAGTACGTTCGTTTTACACATTCGTCTGCAGTGGGAATTAAGTACTCCCGACCAACCCTCAATTGTACAGGTCACCGACTTAAGATTCATTCCAAACAATATTTGATGCGTTCTACACTGAATCATCTCAGAGTAGAATTATGCGACCCGCCCATAGTGTGTCAAATTGGCATCTATACCTGGGATGACATGTCCTGGACAGCCACGTAGATAAAAAGAGTGAATTTGTCTATGTATTACATGAAAAAGAAAATAAAGTATACGCAGTCAACATTTCGTTTGAATAGGATTTGTAGTTTGACAATTATCGCAGTGAGTAAATTGTAATCATTTTCTCTGATTTCAAGAGGTATAGACTATTTCCGCTTGTAACTATTTTACATTTTTTTTATCTTTGTTTTTTCTTACGCTCTACATAATATTGATATTAAAGCTGTAAAGCCTTCACAAGTACACTTCCTATTCACAGAACATTTGCAGAGATATTAGGCCTTAAAATATTTGTTTGTACTATGTATTACTGATGAAGAGTATTGTACTAGCGCTTAATTAAATTATGGGGATTGCAAGTTAGGTACTACTACTCTCTACTTCCAGTGACTGTCCTACTACTCAGCGACGTACTTCATGAGGTAATAATCAAGTGGTCAGTATGTCGAGCAAACACGTGGCTACATGAAGTATCATAAGGGTTAATGACCATCAGTAGACACACACTCGCCTACTGCCGTGCAGCGGTCACCGGCGGGAGAGGGTCGAGGGGGCGGTGGTGGGGGCGGGGGCGGGCTGCACGCAGGTGGCGCCCCAACGGTGGCTGCAGCGGTTCGCACGGCGGACGCTGTGCGCTGTGCCCTCGTTTCCCGCCGCCCCCGCAGCCGCCCCCGGTAAAAGGGCGGTAATTGGCGGGGGTGGAGGAGGCGGCGAGTGCGGACGACCGCCGCTACCGCCGCCGCCCGCCCGTTTTTGCCCCGATTGTCGGTGGTGCGGTCGGCGCCCGCGGAGGCGAGGGCGGGGGGCGGGGGCGGGGGCGGGGCGGCGCCGGCGGGGCGGCGCAGAGAGCGCGGCCACATGGGGTGTTCCGCAGGGTCCGATGGGCGGGTCGCACCACTGGAGCGGGAGGCGTGGGACTCATAGCAGCTACAAGTGGGATGGGATGTTTTATGTTTGGGATATTTGTTAGGTTTATTTTACTGTGAAACACCCATGAAATGGGCCGAATGATGGTGTAATAACTCTTCTCAAAACGAACTTGTTTCTAGAGCAAGATGTTTTCAGAATTGCCTCACTCTTTATATTAAGAAGTATTATTAACGCAAAGATGTAATTTCTATGAAGAAAGTATGTTTTTCAGTACAGTGGATTCTCAATGGCGTAATGAAGTTTATATTTCATTTTCACTCTGTTTTTTCTTCTTAACGGAATTAATGTATTAACTTCAATCTGCTAGACATATAGTAAATCCTTGCAAATGCATACCTTGAGCAGAGCTTATTATAGAGATACCTCTTTGTGTATTGTTTGAAGTCAAAAGTTGACTATTGGGAACCCTAAAATCCTAAATTATCCAAGCCATTGAGGTTGGTTAGTGACTGCTGGAGTAACATCGATTGAAACAATTTTCAGTTAATACGTGAGTTCAGTCAAAATTCAAAAAAATGCATTTGATGCCATTGGAAATAAAAAGAAATACTCACGTTTCGGGTGTAATTTATCTCTTATTTATGTATTTGCAATTGACATTGTAAAATAAGGTGAGAGCCCCAGAGTCAACAATACGGGGGAGGGACGAAGATGAAATACTTTTAATACATGCTAGTCTAGACAACTGCCCCACTAGAATAAATTAATGTGTGCGATTCAACAAGATGGAGGTGTTAGTTCGAGAATAGAGAAAGAAGTGGAAAGAGATAAAACACATCAAGATTTTGACCGTACTAAGAAGGGTAAATTTGCAAGGATAACGTTTAGGAGAACGACACTGACGTATTTCCGTTTGAACAGAAATAAAATTGCAGGTAAGTTTTGTACAGACTTGAGAGTCCAGTAAAAACGAAAGCCTTTTTTTTAAAAAAAAGTATTTGGAAAACTGCTAAATGAAAGATGCGAAAGCCTGCGTTATTTAGGTACCGAGTAGTGAATAATAATTCCTCTGAACGATTGCCACGCGAAGAGCACGGCAACGCCCTACGATGGTCAATCCATCGCTCTAAGGCCGACCACCGCTCCGACAGAAAAACAAAGAATAGGGCGGCGCGCGAACAAACTCGAACAAATGAGTGTATCTGCGCGCGCAGCGAGTCGTCGAAGAGTGATGGCTGTGATTACCGGTGATTGAAGCGAGGCGATGAGTTGACAAGGAAGTGATGGAACGCGCGAGCGGTATGACTGACTGACGGACGGGCAAGGGGGAGGCGCGTTACACGGCCCATGCGAAGTATTGCGCAGAAGCGCCATACGGGACGGAGAATGCGACAAGGGCTGCTGCGGGAGTGGATTACGCCGCGCAGAGATGTAAAAGACGCATTTAACCGACATTTGTTTTCTAAAACGTTTACTTCTAATAACCAGGACATAGCTTTTCATTGGTACGTTCTAGACGTAACTAACTTGTAAATTAATGTTTATCGCAACATATAGGAGAATATATAGAAAAGAAATATATAGATTGTGTCATAGTTGGTCATTTTTGCCTTATTCAATTTTTAGATATTTTTTAAACCTTTGCGTCATTTTTTGTCATTTTTATATTTTTGTTTCTATTTTAGTTCAATTTTACGCATTGTTTTGTTTCATTTGTTTTTGTTAGTGAATGTTTCGTGAATTTACAATCACACACTAAAACAAAGTTATTATTATTATATCTTCAATTCATGACTAAATTCACTACTGCAGTGAACTGATTTTTGAACACTCAAAATTACACGAATCTTAGGTAACTTCCACGTCCTTTCAAAACTGACGGTTGGAAGATCGAAATAATAGATTACATTTCCTCCTAAAATAAATGCGTTATATTAAATGTGATTTTGTATAAATATATTGTATTGAAAAATATAAAATTCATTTGAATAAATAAAGATTTTCATACAAATTTTTGAGTATTTAAAAATATTCATTTTACTCTGTAAGTCGTTTTACAGGTCATTTTCAAAGAATTTTTAGGTCATCAAATTCCGGGTCCTGATAATAACACTAGCTGGACTCGTCTTATAACAGCGCACAAAAGGAAGAACGGTAGAAAAGTTACAATAGTTAAGTACAACGTTTGCACTGAAAAGAAAATCTAATACCTTAATATACTATTTCATATCTTTCAGTTATCATTCTTCTACATGATATGAAGAAGTTTTTCAAATTCTAATGCAACACAATCACTATTCACTGTAAACGAAGAGTTAAAACGATTCTGAAAATATAATTGTAATGTTTTATATTTATCAAGATCTGTACCTCGGTATTGCAGTGAATTAATGTTGGGAAATCTGTTATTATCTTAACTTAAAAACGTAATACGTCACGTACTGTAACTATAAACGCTGACTTTTTGTAAGGAGAAACTTGAGTCAATTGCTGGAAATTACTTCGTATACACTCGCCAATCTTTACATTTAAAAACACTCAGCCTTCGAACTCAAAAATCTGTCTTCGCTTCACAAACTATAACCTCACGACGTGTACTGCTTTTGCTTGGTCAATTGCAACACGAACAAGAAATCGGCCAAGGGAACTACTTTCAAACTACACAATGTTGTTGGTTTTGAAATCGGCGTAAAAATGACCGCAAATAAACTTTCATTCTATAAGTTTTAAGATTATAAAGGGTACCCCCCAACAAGGTGGTAGAAAGTTCCTTTAAAGCAAATGACATATGAGTAGTTCCACTATAACTCAAACATGAAAATATTTTTGAAAGGTTTCTTAACCCCCGTCCCACTACCCACATCCCTTTTTGGCCAAAAACATATTTTTTAATTTTAATTTTTTTATCAACTTAATACTTTTATATGATTAAAAATATGAAAAATAAGAAAATAATTCATACTATTAGAAAAATATATTTTTTACATTTTCTCAGTGCCAAATTCAAATGCAAAAAGTATTTTTGTAAAAAATAACAAAAAAAGATTTTGACTGTCTTAGAATCCTGGAAAAGGTTTGAAAAAGTCTCAGAAGTTGCTCTGCTCTCAAAATACAAAGAGTTGTGAATTTATTTAAGATTTTTTCGACTGCTGATCTGCCGTTAAAAAAATAAAAAACATTTTTACTATCTTCCCGCGTTTAAATATCATTGACTTCAAATATAATTTGAAAATCTGTGCTGCAGTTCTGTACATTTATTTTAGAGTGCATTATTTATTATACATTATTGTAGAACCTAGTAATGTTTTGACTTCGGTATGTGCAACAAATTATGTTTTAGAGCCCTTTAATCCTTTTTATAAGTATATCTTATGCTAAGGAAAGACGATAGATTTTGACGGTTTACGGAAAAAACAATTCGGTCACAGGTGAAGGATAAGTGGGTGACGTGTGGAGAAAAGAGGGAACAGGTTGGATCCGTAATTACTAAAACTTTTTTCTGTGTCTTAGAACACCGCGACAGGCACGAAAAAAATCTTAAAACTTTCTCTCAGAACACTCGTCAAATTTGGCTGATCAAAGGCTGATAAAAACAGTATTTACTCCACGTGGATAAAGTGATTTTTATTTTGCTCGCAGGGTTGCGGCATTCGGCCTATCGACGTCGTTTCGCAGCAATTTCTACTCGCAAAATAAAATAATTTTACCACTTGTATCATAAATAACTATTATACAATGCTCGATTTAAATTAAGCTACTTGACTTGTGTCGAATATCCTGCTAAGTCGATACGCGCACATCGGGACTCCCGGATGATGCAACTTAGTTTCATTTTATTAAAGAAAGAGTATCGTAATCGTGCCAGAATTCTTGCTTTGAACGCCCCATTTATTCTATGTTGAGAAGCGAATAATATTAAAAAAACATGTTTTGATTCACTGAGTATAATATTGCTTTGTAGTAAACTGATTCGTGTTTGCTGCATAGCGACTATTAGTGCAAAAAGGTTCCACTCAGGTATTCAGTTTGCTAGCGTAATGAATTATTACACAAGCGAACATTCTATTCAATTAATGAGTAGTCAGTTCAATCTTATGTTTCCCTATTTTTTTGGTTAATTCGAATTATGCTAATGTAATTGTACGTTTTCTAGAACTTTCTTGAGTTTGAAATGCTGGAAGTCTCACCATTATCTTGGAATGAGTGTATCTCGACGTTCCAAATCCATAAAATGTGATAGAATATAGCAAAATATTGTTTGCTGGTTCACACAAGAGACAAAAATTAGTACTCGAGATTTGAGACAATGAGTTATAAGGCGCTAGGCCACATATTTTTAAGTTATTCATCATCTATATCAAGAAGCACACAATTAAGCGGACCATGTGTGACGAGATTGAATTTGCTTCGACCTCCTTTCATACCTGCTTGTCTGCTTTCATACATGCTTTAATTTTATTAAACGTTAACATCTATAAAGTAAAAATACAATTCATCCCCTAGTAGTTAATGTGTTTCTTTTTGTACTTCATTTCTTAACAATGGTGGGTGTTAACCTAGAAAACGTATTTAGAAATAATGTAGATGATACGTCCGCTGGGTTTTCAAACTTGGCCATAGGGGGGCGGTGGTAGGTGATATCTGCGAGTACACTGGGAGGGGGTGACAGGACGAGAGTGACAGAAGGGGGCGACTCAGTGCAGGTGACGACCCATCGGTGACAGGGGACGATTAAAAATGCACAGCTCTTGAAGTATTCATCGGATCCAGATGATTTCCTTGTCGCGTTTTTTTCAAACCACGCTCTGTGGAAGCCCCACGCCTCGCGTTTGCAGATTGACACATTTCAAAAACAGCTGCCTGCAGGTTTAACGCCAATTCTCCCCTGCTGTATCATTATTTATTTCTAATTTATTTGATTATTGTTTCAATGATGTGTCTAAAATATTCGTATTTCTAATTTCTTGTGAATATTGTTTACAAATAACATAATTTATCAGATTGAGTTTTTGTCTTTAAATGATAGGCAAACACATGGATGTTTCAATGCAGAATTTTCTTTGAATCTTTTATTAAAAATGTTTTTTGTAAAATCTGGTAATATTAAATGCTACGTTTTTACACCATTTTCTGTAAACTATTAATTCTTATTGTTTAAAATATTAAATAACAGGAATACTTAATTTCTGTTTCTCTTGTGCGTCACATCAGCTTTAATACCATTTCTGTATTTGAATTGCCACAACCTGTTATTTTTCTCACGAAATACTAAAATGTTACCGACATCATGTGAATGCATTCTGTGATGATAATAAACGGTGAGAAATAAAAACTAAGAAAAATACATGCATTTGAATTTCCTATCTGTATTTTACCTTGTAAACGTGATAAACAGGTAATACTCGTTAATCTCGTGCTAATTGCTAACGTATAATAATGTACCAATTGTGTTCTAAACGATCGAATAAAACACTGGATGAAGACGCAAAGGCCGGGATGAACCTTAGCACTGAAGAGGGAATGCAAAATGAGAGGAAGGGATAGCGTCAGAGGAGGGAGTTTTGATTCAAGTTCTCAGTGACGAGGGGTGAATTACTCGTGTCGTAGCACCTTCATAAATTGCGCATAGAGTGAATTCTCGGGCGAACGAGTGCAGGGAGACAAACGTTTGCGGCCCTTCCTTCCCCTCCTCCTCCACCTCGTCTCGCGCGCTGCTAGTCTCTCAGAGCCCGCGAGGTAGGAGGAGGGTGGGGCACGGCGCTGCTTGCGCCGTCTGGAGCGGGTGGCGCCCTCCATTACTTAGTCTCTGTGTAATGACGTTGTTTGCGTGGTGAGCCCTGCCGGTTGAAACGCGTTTTCTCCCATCTCAACCTCCCCCACCCCCATTTCTCGTTTTCTTTCCCCAAGTTTCTCACTCCTCACCTCCCCTATCTTTACCTAGAGCTCCTTAAGTCTTTACACCGCTTCTCATGAATCTTTATCCATCTGCACCTCTGCTCGTCTCTTCTTACTTTTTGGCAAATCTCCCCCTGTTCTCATTCACAGCACTCCTCACTTCTCTTCAAATCTCCCCATCCACTTTCACCCCACTCGCGTTTTACTTCATTTCTCTGCTTCTCATCTCTTTCACTTCCACCTCCTTCTCCCTCCTTCCCACCCCTCCCCACTTCTCTCCATCTCTCTTTGCCTCATCTCCACATCACTCCCAAGCTTGGACAACCTCTCATCACCTTTCATCGCTTCTCTCCACTCTTCCCCACCTCTCCCATCCACATCTGATAATATTTTCTCACCTTGTCTTACTTGTCCTTACCCTTACGTCACCCCACCCCACCTCTAACCGCTTCTCTCCACCTACCTCCACTTTACTTTCTCAATCTCTTATATTTCATTTACCCATCTCGCACCTCGTTCCTACCTCACTTTCCCACTCCAGACTTCTCTCAATTACACACTGCACCAAACCACATACACAGACACTGTACAAAACTTGATCTACCACATCATAGTGCATCAACCCACTCTACCAAATCATATCGAACTTCACTCCACCACTTCTCACTTTCTCGCATCGCTCTTCACTCCACCGTAACATCGTCCCAATGTTGACGTGCCAATACCCGACCAAGCCAGATTTGACGCGCCTGTGTTGCGGTACTTGTAAAACTAACGCCGCTGCCACCTGCTTCATAGTCATGTAAGAGATCGCGGGTTCCGTACAACCGTTGGTCAGAGGCTCGTCAAGCCTTGCTCGTGGGAAGGGCAATTTCACTGCAATCACCAGTCATTTTGGCCGTCTTCGTCTTTGCCGAGATTAACCCCCTCTTTAATGATTTCGTTTGATTTCTCTACTACGATTATGTCTCACTATTACGATTCGCTTTCTGGCTTTTTTTTAATTAACTTAAGTATTTCGGTTGTCCGGCGATCTATCTCAAATAAAATGAATTGTAAATATGTTTTTACGTGGATCGTAGAAAACTGTTGTAAAGCAAGTTGACGATCGCACCTCATAGGTTGACTCGAGATTTATCACATGAAAACTGGATGACACGCAAAAACCATTACTATCAATAACAAGACAGTAAATTTGGTTCTGCACACAGAAGTAGTATTTCATAAAATTTTAATTCGCTTTAATTGCAAAACATTTAACTTGAATAGAATTACGTTTTATCAACAGTTGCGCCACTCACGAAAATAAATCATCACGAACAATAACAATTCAATACAATATAATATTTAAAATTTGACTCTTAATAAACAAAAGACATTTACTTACTCTCATTCATTCTCGTCTTGCATGACCTTAAAAATAAAATTGTGCAGGTTTATAATGAATTAATAACTGTTTTCATAAAACTTGTCCTTTCCATTACTTCCATTACTTACCTTCAGTTTCTGCGATACTTTTACATCTGTATGAGGACAAGACCCTTTCTGTCTTCCAACCAAACACGATATTTCAAATACTCGTTCCATTCCAAGATTACTTAGCCGTTACCACCGCCCAACCGCCACCGCCAACCACTTCGTGCGTGAAGAGCATTTAGGGGTTACCTGAAAGTTCTTGCACAATCCTGCATTCTCTTCCTAGCTATTTTTTAGAGAGCAACAGTACAATTTACTCTGTCGTTTATTAAGACTATTATTTTTAACTGTATCTTGTTAAAAATATATTTCAGTATTGTAACGAACCTCATTTCTCTATATTAATTAACGTCATATTATCATTTGTCTCGCCCCGCGTTGGGCAAGCTATTGTAACGAATCTCATTCATTCCACTTAAATTACATTACTTGACAAATTCATTTTATTCCTTTTCTTTAAGATGGGCGACTTCTTATGACTTCCTGCTTTCTACTGATATTAGCAATACAATTATTTCCGTTGTTGCCTTGCAAAGCGTATAGATTCTCCCGATATTATTGTATTATTATTCTGTTAATTTTACTTTCAAATTTAATCATGGGTTTCGACATACAGCATTACTCGTCTCGCCTGTTACATGTGGACGTCTGATTCTACACAGAATCGATTACTGGAAGTTTTGTGGATGAAAAACTTACAATTGAACTGATGGCAATAAATTTTCAGCCGTTTCTCTTAAAAAAATCGAATTTAACATTTATTACAGTAATTTTACGTAAATTTTAAGAGCTCGGAAATTAAGTCGTTAACTTTTCGTTTGAAACATAAATATTCCGTACGGTTATTTCTGAAATGTTCGTAAGCTTACTGCTAGCTTCTCGGATGTACCTCTCGTTTATTCTCCAGATGCGGAGATGTCCATGTGATATCTTCGGTACCTTTAATATTATGTTTCTGCTTATCACCCGAATAAATTCCCAAATATTCCCGGAATGTCGCTGACTATCTGATACTTTATGTAACTTAATAACTTTTCTCAAAGTTATTCCGCGTATGCGACTGGCCCTCGCTAGTCTTCGGGTGGAACTCCTATACGAGCTTATCTATTTTCAATCAACTTATTAAGATTTTCTCCTCATCTACGACATTAACCCTTCGAAAAATACGAAGTCTGTTTGACTTAAATCTCGAAATTACGTTTACACAAGAAAAAATCACAATTTCAATTTAACATTAATAATACTTCCGAACTTTTGGCTCTACAGCATACTGATCTATAAAATAGAATCAGATATTCGCCTCGCAATCTTTTACCAGTAACCCCAGATTATACTCAAAAATAACATTGCAACATACCAATTACTTAGATGTTTTCAGTTCGGCAGCTTTCGTGCGACTGATCATTTCGCCTTTCCCGCACGATCACGGCTTTCCATGCCTTCTTCAAACTTACAGCATGTAGTTACTGTGGGGCTGTGATGTCGCACACCAGCAGACCTCTCTTGACATCAAGTATGGTATTTTCATATTTATTAATTCGTTACCGTATTATTTGCCATATTTATTGATTCGTCTGTTCTTTGAATTCTAAACGTTTTATGTAGTACAATTCCCTCGTAAGGCTTGATGAAAATATTACCACACAAAATACCGTGGGGCTTTTGGCTTATCGCAGTGTTTTTGTTCCCTCTCTTTTTCTTTCTCTCTAATTCAATGATGAATTATTTCGATTCATACCCACCCGTGCTGATATATCTGTTCACCGCAAGCCAGTTTCAACATTACATAGCCTGTACTGTAGGTATTCGAAGCAGACTAGTTGCAATATTAGTGGTCAATCAAGAACATTAGATTTCTAAAAGCAGATTTCAAATTGAAGGTGCAACTACCCCAGCACATACTTTCTCGCATTAATTGAAAAGGTTTCTTTATATTATAGTACACCATAAATCTGCCAAACTGTTTCCAACCAGGAAAAGATTATTCTCCACGCCGAGATTAGAATTCATGCCCTTAAAGTTGACACGCCAGGCACGTTACCCTTACAACACCCCCTATACCATCCACTACACCTGCTACCCGTTTTGAACTTAACTAATTTTATGTAAATAGAAGAAAAAAATAGGAGGCATTACTTTCTGACTGACCTACGTACGTTCCTAAAATCTGATCCCTGCTTTATGCTTTTCTCCAGATGCTCTTGACTGTCCCATGAATTCGTATACAGCTATACGTAAACTTCTTCGTATTTTAAACGAGACGTCTATTTATAGTACTTATTGAATTCACTCTACTTCTTCATCACTCACATTTATTTTCTTCCGTTTCTTCGAACTCTCCATCTTGTTCCGCTCGCGTACGCACGCCCGCCGACCACATCACCAAATCTCTACGACCACCACCTCGTCCTCTTCCTCTCTTCCTTCCACCTCCTTTTTCTCCCCAATCCTTCTTCGACAACCTTCTCCTCCTCCTGGCCCTCCCCCTTTTTTATTTTCTCCTCCTCCATTTCTATTTCGTCCTCTCATTTTCCCTTCTCTCCTCCTTTTCTCTTTCCAAATCCTCTTCCTCCTCCGCCTCGCCCTGTGTTGCCATTCCCACCCTCTCCATCGGCTCCACCACCGCCCCGAGTAGACGCGTACAATAAGCAGCGTCGTCGTACGTGACGCGGCGCTGTTGACTCGGCCTGCGCCCGGGCGGGGACGGCGAGGGCAGTGCGGGCGGCGGGGCGGCGGTGCGTGCGGTGTGCTGCTGTCGCGCTGTTTGCGCGCGCGTGTTTGCCGTGTGCGTCCGCGTCGCCGCCGCGTGCTGTCCCACGCACGCGTGCGCTTCCGTGTCGCAGACTTCCGCAGAGTGCGTCTCTCGTGTGGACTGGGGCTTCTCTCGAGTTTTCTACCAGCGCTTCTTGTTATTACGGCGCTCCCATCCGACACACAAAGGTTAAATCTTTCTTTCCCTTGGAGCTCTCGGCGGAGTTTGGTCCATCACTCGCGTATATCTCGCTATCGTGTACTCATTACATCACTTTTGGGTCTCAATATTCTAAATATAATTAATGAGTTTAATAAAATAAATACATACATGTAACAAAATAATTAAATAAATTTAAAATAAATAACTTAATTTAATATAATAAATTGAACAAAATAAATAAAAACAATTAATAAAATAAATTTAATTTAATGAGTAATGTATTTCGCATGACCCGTAGAGCTGATCACTTCGTTGTTAGAGTAAGGCATTGATGATCAGATCTGTTATCCCACCCGTACGTGTCGACGTCTGTTCTTTACACTGGTGCAAACAAGTGTAATATTTATTTCATTAAATGATGAATCTTCTCTATAATTTTCCACCACTGTTTCTTGTTTGGATGATGTGAAACTCAACTGTCTCTCACTGTAGGTGAAATAAATATTCTACGCATTTGCTCCCATTAGATTTGGATATAGTGCAATGAAAAATAATTTTTCAATGCAAATCCCCAATTCACAATTTTATTCTTATATTGTTAATTGATGCCCGAAAAAAAGACGAAATTGACATTGGCAAATGGTTTCAATACAAATCACAAGTGTATCGTCATTGCATTCCATGGTTTGCTGCAAAATGCCAGTTGGCACATTTATAAGAATTGGAATATCAGTGATTCTGAAAATATCACACTACTCATTTCCTATTTACATACAAATCCCATGTGACTGTGACATTTGATATTTTTGCAAAAATATGTTTGGACGGAATGTTGTTTGCACCCAAATACTTCGTTGGAAGGTTGATTATATATATCAGTCAAAAGATATCTGCTCCAGGAAAAAATCCGAAATATTTTTCCCCATTGGTTATATGTGCTTTTGAAGAGTGGAAATCGAATTTCTGGTTTGTCATTGTGAGAAACGTGAGTTTTGTAGAGAAAATATCTAAAAAATAAACAAAAACAAAATAATTGCACAGTTGTTCTCGCTTCTCTACTCCAACTCTGCGTTTTATTGCAAGAACTGTTATTTCCAAAATTGAAGTAAATACAATGTCCTATTAAATACCACTACTATTGTAGCACGTCAAGTTTTAGAATGTCCGAGTCAAAAGTAGTCCAAAACTTAACTGAGCCATTAGTTGTACTGTAAAATGTCGTTTCTCTTTAAAATATCTTTACTTCGTTTTTATCTATACTGAGGTAATAAAATTCATGGAATACCTCCTAATATCGTGTCGGACCCGATTTTGTCTCTCAAAGTGCAGCAACTCCACGTGGATTTAAGTCGTTGGATGTCCTCTGCAAACATATTGAGGCAGCATGCCTCTGTAGCCGTCCATAATTGCAAAAGCTTTGCCGTTGCAGAATTTTGTGGACGAACTGACGTGTCGGTTATTTCCCATAAATATTCGATGGGATTCATGCCTGGAGATCTAAGTGGCCAAGTCATTTGCTCGAACTGCCTAGAATGTTCTTCAAACCAATCACGATCAATTGCGGCATGGTGCAATGCCGTATTATCAACTATATAATTCCATCGTTGTTTCGGAACATTAAAACCAAGAATGGTTGAAATGGTCTTCAAGTAACTGAATATCACTGCTTACAGTCAATGGTCGGTTCAGTTGGGCCAGAGGACCCAGTCCAATATCTAAATCAGCCCACACCATTATGGAGCCACCACCAGTTTGCACAGTGCCTTGTTAACAATTTGTGGGGCTTCGTGAGGTCTTCACCACTCTCTAACCCTACCATTAACTCTTACCAACTGAAATAGGGACTCACTGACCAAGCCACGGGTTTCCTGTCGTCTAGAGACCGATGTGGTCTAGAATCCAAGAGAGTCTCTGCAAGCGATATCGTACAGTTAGCAAAGTCCCGGCCGTAGCCCATTGAAGCCAAATTTCGTCACACTCTCCGAACGGATACGTTGGTCGTACGTCCCATGTTGATTTCTGCGCATATTTTAAATAATGTTGCTTGTCTATTAGCACTGACAACTCTACGCAAAGGCCGCTGCTCTTGGTCATTAAGTCAAGATCGTCCGCCATTGCTTTCTCCATGATGAGACGTTGTGCCTGAAATACGGTATTCTCGGCACCCTCTTTACACTGTGGATCTCGAATTATTGAATTCATAAATGATTTTTGAAATGAAATGTCCCATGCGTCTAACATCAACTATCGTTCTGTATTCAAAGTCTGTTAGTACTCGTTGTGCGGTCAAAATATCGTCAGAAACCATTTCATATGAAACACGTGAGTACCTGAAATAAAAGCTCTGTCAATGTTCTTCCCTTTTATAACATTTGTACTAACACTAATTTCATATGTATGTTTGCATATTTCTATCCCATGACTTTTGTCACCTCTGTATGTATTTATAAATTAAGATTGTTAAGTTGTATTATTTTGTTGTTGTACAATGATAGATCTTTCGGGCGTACGAGAAAGGATTTGTTCTATTACGTTGCCTAGCCTCAACCTATAAAAACGCAGTTACCTTACGAATTTCTGTTTCAATCAGCCTACGCGTGTTAACACATAAAGCCGTAGTTCCCCACTCGACAGCTATCACCTCTCTGTGCCTACTATTCGCCCACCTCATCCTGCTTACAGCGTTGGAGTTGTAGACTTGCACACTTGAAGAGTAGGCAGAATTGACATCCCAGATGTGCAGGTTCACATTGCAGAGCAGAAGGCTACAAAACACACAGATAGCTCACCATTCCGCTCCGCCCCTCCATATCCCGACACGGCCACTCACCCGCTTTTCTCCGGCAGACCCTTTCTTTCCCTTTCATCCTTGCTACTTATCGAGACTTCTTTCGCTGCTCTGTATTTTTATCCTCTAGACTCCCACTTCATTTAATTCTACTGCACATCTCATTACTCCATATCTCCCCGTCTCGCTTCACACCTTCTTGTTTTACCTCGATACAGACCCAAGCCCAAACGAGTTACTGGACATTCAAATTCCACTCAAAATCTCACCTTTTCCTACCCGCACCATATCGAATCGTCAAAATACCCTCCCTCTCCACACTGCCAAACTCTTTTATGCCACAGTTGACTCCGAAATGTCCTTTTTACACATTCAGACACCCCATTAACTGATACACCCCGCAATGTACCACAACATTAGGATCTATCCCAGGACACTTCATCTCTTTACTTTCAATTAAGTCGAAGTTCATTCCTGAATGCAGCATCCTACCATGTTTATCCAACTGCGTTCCATATCCTGCCATTCCCAAATCCACCATTCTCCATCTTGCCATTTCATTATGCTTACAGTCCATCCACCAGTCTTCATCGTGCCATTTTCCGTCCTGCTTTTCTCCAACCTGCTTTTCTCTATTTTGCCGTTCTCCACCTCTCTGTTCTCCATTCTTCCACTCTTGATCGCGCCACTCTCGATTGCGCCACTCCCGATTGCGCCACTCTGGATTGCCTCACTCTGAATTGACCCCACTCTCAACTGAGCCCACTCTCTATTGCCCCACTCTCGATTGCCCCACTCTCGATTACCCCACTCCCGATTGCACCACTTTCGATTGCACCACTCTCGATTGCCCCACTCTCGATTGCCCCACTCTCGATTGCCCCACTCTCGATTACCCCACTCTCGATTGCCCCACTCTCGATTGCACCACTCTCGATTGCCCCACTCTCGATTGCACCACTCTCGATTGCACCACTCTCGATTGCCCCACTCTCGATTTTACCTCTCTCGATTGCCCCACTCTCGATTGCATCACTCTCAAGTGCGACACTCTCAAATGCGACACTCTCGAATGCGACACACTCAACTGCGTCACTCCTCGTTTGGCCTTGTTCACTCGGAAACGTCATTGGTTTCTGCCTCGTCCCGACTTACCCCGCTCTACCCCACTCGGCCTTGCAACGCGGCGCTTGGCCCCGTTTGCACATTTCTGCCCGCCGCCGCGCTCCCCGGCGCTCGTCCCACGTGGCGCGTGCCACTGGGGCCGGCGGCGGAGGCCCCCGCGCGCGGCGTCCGCGGCATCGCGACGAGCGACACTGCTCTTCCCCCCCCCGCCCCGCCCCCCGCCCACGCTCTGCCTGCCAAATGTTTGCGAATCCGCACATAAGCGCCCTCTGCGCCGGAATTGTAATTAGCGGCCGGTCTTTGCCGGTTGGCGGACAGGAAACCGCGCGCGGCGGGGAGGAAGGGTGGAGCTGTCTCGGTTGGCGGGGGAATTTGAGATCGATTGAAGGTAGTATCGGTTTACCTCGTTTGAGAGATGATGCAAACTGCATGCAAGCTCTCGAACTGCATTAGTTCGAGTCGAAGCAGTGAATGATAATGAGGGTTCTTAAGATATTAATGTATTAATTTTTCGCTCTAGTGTGTGGCAATTATTACTCTCGTTTAGTGTTTGTTTAGAAAGAAATACTTTGCGCTGTGGACGGCAATGTAGGATTTTACGGGACATGTACCGCAAACTAAAATACTTAATAAAAAATTATATTATGAGTTGTTGCTCATGCTCTGTGATTCCGAGGTAGATAGCCTTTTTTCAGCCTAGGGCTTATCTTACAGACTACATCGTAGATTTGATAACACTCTCGAAAGTCCCTTACTTACTCAAACGTGTTTGCTGTTAGATTGTCCAGGAATAGCCATTATCTTTTTGGAGTGGCCTTTAGGAGATGGATTTCTTGGTTTCCAGCGCCTTTTGTTTTCATTTTCCGCTCTTTGTGCATTTTCTGTTCGGCCAGAGAGGCATGTGAGATAGGACTGGGCGGTACGCTGGTTTTGGCTAAGGAGTGTAAACATATCTGCGTTTCTGCTACAGGTCCTCTCGCTTTACGTGATTCTGTGCGTGTTATGATGGAGATGGAACATGTTTTGGGGACCGAGAGATCTTGAATGTTCCTCTTTTTAGTTTTTGGGCCTAGAATCATATACGATGTGGTTTCTTTCCGATTCTTAGTAGTTTGGTTTGTCAGCAATTTTTATGTTGTGGCAATGGATTCTACCCGGCTTATCTTGTCTCTGAGTTTAGTTACCATTTCGTCATGAATTTTCGCTTTTTTATCGATATTTTCTATTCGATTTTGTGTAAGAGACTTGTCTCGCTATACCCGAGTTCTTAGCATACTTCCCATCATTGGGCAATATTTTATTTGTTATTTATTTGAATATTTATTTTTATTTGAACATTTTGGGTTTGCAGTTATTCCATAACTATAAGAGTTTATGTTTCTAGGATGTCAAACTACCTTTTCTCCTTCAGCTGCACTACTTGTGAAAACAGCAGTTGCAAACTCCACCGCTTCCTAGATCATCCGTGTCTTCGGCTTCGTTTTAGCATTCGCCAAGTTTTGCGTTAGCATCGCTACCCAACTCTTGTTCTAAACTCTTTGGAATTATTTATAATGTACGTTTTCTGCACAGGGAGTCAGCGGGGAACAGAGGTTTGAGCTTCATAGTTTGTTTAATCGGTTAAGGTCGCATAACTAACACTCTCCAGCTTTTGTAAAAACTCACTTTTGTCACTGCTGGATATGTGGACACTTCCATTTTCTGTAGACTACCATTTCCGCACTCGTGGTTTGCATGTGTTCTTTCTGTAACGGAACCTACAATCGAATAATACCGAAATTTAATAATAAATTGTTCATGTTTTAAAAAATATGAGTAGGTTTGAAGTAAATTTAAGTCAATAGCAGATTTTTTCGTAAATATATAATCAACTTTTATCCTTAATTGCTCTATTTTTTGGCACGTTGATGGCTCAAAAAATAATCTTATGCCTTTACAAGTAATGATTCTGTTTTTTTTAAAACATGATTTTTGAAAATTGTTAAAATTCTCCTCGAACCTTTTCTAATTTACAAACTTTCCTACACCTGAATATTGAAGCTAAATATTCCTTTCTTAATGTAATCTATTTCTCAATATCAGATCTTAAATAAAATGTTATGTATGTTTTTCGAGATAGTGTTTTCAAGATATTAGAGTCCAATCGTAAGAATTTGGTTAGTGACTATTATCAGTCTATTAAGAATCAGTTTTTGGCGTGTACCTAAATCTTAGCATATTATGCGAATGGTCAAGGCGCAGTGCGCAAAAAAGAAGCCAAAGCGTTGAAGTTCAAATCTTTGTTGAAGCATTTTATGTAAAAATTGAGCAGAATACACTGAATTAAATATTTTGATTAAAACTTTAAAATTTTCAAACCTTAAAGACACGAATTATTTTTGAATATTTTGCGTTTCATTTGAATAAGAATTTCTCAAGACAAGGCTGAAGTATTTGCAGGATAGAAGTTCCAATGTAATCGTAGTACGCAATCATTACAAATATTTGACTTGGTGCAAGAAGAGCCAATGTCCATTCAAAGTTTCACAAGTTTTAAAGGTTAGAATGGATTGTTTTCTTACACTATCGAAATGCCAAAACAATTGTAGGCGAATGCAAATGATCGATAGTGAAATCAGATAGGATCAACTTTTCATCGCCTTTCTTATACTGAAAGAAGAGGCTTTAAAGCACACATTGGTAATTGAAACCGAAAATCACTAGAAAGTGACACTTGACATTCTTGCACCAAGCCACAGAAATAATACAAAAAAATACATGCTATTGTAGCACACCAGTTTTACTTCGTTCTGTCCCGTGGAAACTGCGTTGCCCCATCTGGCAGTACGCTAGACCCATATTGCGAAAGCATACTCGGTCATTAACGCTCCGTTAGGATTACACTGCACCTGAGACAGAGTGAGGTGTCTACGGGTACGGAGACAAGTTGCCTGTTCATAAACAGGGTGCAGGTGTGTGCAGAGCGTTTATTGGTTCATTCCTCCTTATATAGGGCATTGGGATTGAACTTCATCATCTAAACGAATGCGTATTTAAAGTAATGGAATATTGTAAAATAAGTTCAAATGTGTGATACACAATTGAGTCAAACTCTGAGTTGGTCTCTGCCTATACGTACACATTACACTATACTACACACTGACATGCAGGCTTCTATCGAGATGAACGTTTGGGTTAAATTGAAGTGAAGAATTTTTTTTAAGCATTGTGTTCTCGTAGGTAAACCAGATAAAAATATTATAAGAAATTAAGAATAAGTTGTTAGCTTTCTTTATGTCAAAGAACAGCATTAATACGTAAATTTTATTACAACGTTCAGCTTTCTGCTTGTTCAGGTGTTTGTTGGAAACACATAGAAGATAACAAAATAGAGACCAAAAATAAACAGTTCTTCGATGGAGTACTCTCAGTCGAGCATCACCAAATTAATAAAACCTTTATGAGATATTTACGGCATGTGTGACAGCAAAATGGAGAATATGACGTCTTCTGAAATTGGAGTTGGAGGAACAATGAGGTATGCCGGAAAACATAACATACCCGAGGATCATTTCCCATGTAAATTAGACGTCGTAAGATAGATATATGTACAATGTAGATTTCAGCGGCAAAAGTCATGTGAAAGCTCTCGGTTGTCCGGGTGACTCCGCGACGTGGGCAGTGATGTCAACGTTTCCACCATAATATCGTGGTCTTCTTCAGGGCTAGTGTGCGCCAGGATGGTAGGCGCTCGGGTTTTTGTGTTGTACGGCTGTGTAGGAACCAACTGTTGTTATCTGGTGCTGGCAGAAGTTCATAAACGAGATGACTACTGAGCTCGCTGACGGGGATTACAACTCGCTCCAGCACAACCTCCTACGGAAATAAAAGGTCAAGTGACAACTACGGGGCAACCGGTTGGGTATTAAACCGGAAATAAATCCCACATTAAAACAGGCCAACAGCGTCACCCCAAAATATTTAGGCCCAAAAATACTACACAAGGCTGTAGTTTCACTACGTTCTATTCTTAGCGCCGTGCATTCGCCCACATATCTGCTGGCACGGTAACCTCGGACTAGCTATACCCTATGACAGATGATGTCACGTCAGCAGTCCGACACTCCAGCCTTTTCATCGACTTACTTCATGAGAGGCTGTTTACTACGGATCTCCTGATCAGCTTCGATGCCTCGTCACTCTTCCCCTTAGTCGCTGTTGAAGAGGTAGCGGAAATCATCCGCAAACAATTACAGGCACGCGGGCTCCCTGCAGAGTGGATCTACCACACACAATTCTGCTTTCCGTTCACCTTCCAAAAATGTCCCTTTCAAATTTCCCTTTCAAAAATGTCAAAGCTAATGGTTTTTAAGTGATATTACAGTTCCAAAAAAACATTATTGTTTATAAAGATATCCTACAATTTAATATTATTTGATTAAATTTTGGGATTAATACTTGTTTACATGTCTGTGGAAGTTGAACATAGCATTCGCAAGACATTTTGTTTTCTTAAAACATTGTTTATGAAAACCAACAAAATTAAATAATATCAATTATTACACGCGGCTATTATTGAACTTTATCTCTTCGAGAAAGATATCTTACGAGCGAAAAGGGGCCAAGTTAATATCTTCCTCCCATAGATAAAATAATACATTACTATTCATTTTCTTCTTTTTGTAAAGTTTTTAATCGCAGTTTTAGTTGCAGCAAGTGACCGGTTTTCCACATTGAGTTTCTAACACAATTATTTTGTAACAAATTTCGTTTGTAATGTACAATTGTTCCCGTATATATAACAGTCCTGTCGACAAGGTGCTACCTGGTAGTTCATAGAGCCAGTGATGCATGCAACAGTCAGATAAGTACATCTCCTTTTCCTTATCCTTCATATTCGTCGTCGCCTTCTGTCTCTTCTTCTTTTATGTTTCAGCCACATCACTCTCCATTCTTCCAACATAACGCATCTCCTTTTCAGCTTATACGCAGTCTCATCCTCTGTTCCACTTCGCACTTGCATCCGCCTCCCCCGTCCGTCCCTGACCCATCCGTCTCGTCGCCGCCCTCCGTCTCGCGCCCGCACAACAGTCGCGTCGCTTCGGTGAGGGAGGGGCGCGCGATATATTTTCATTTGCATTAATTATGACCGCGGGATTAGGCTGCGAGCCGCGGAGCCCGCGCCTTAATGTGTTAATAAACGGCGCGACATTCATCCGCGTTATTGGGGCGCGGGGCGCGCACTTAAAGACGTCGCGGCGGAGATGGAGGCGGGGGAGAAAGCGGAGGCGGAGGAGAAGGCGGAGACGGAGGAGAAGGCGGAGGCGGAGGAGATGGCGGAGGCGGAGGAGAAGGCGGAGGCGGAGGAGAAGGCGGAGGCGAAGGAGAAGGCGGAGGCGGAGGACAAGGCGGAGCAGAAGGCGGAGGCGGAGGAGAAGGCGGAGGCGGAGGAGAAGGCGGAGGCGGAGGAGGAGGCGGAGGAGGAGGCGGAGGAGGAGGCGGAGGAGGAGGCGGAGGAGGAGGTGGAGGACAAGGCGGAGGCGAAGGAGAAGGCGGAGACGGAGGAGAAGGCGGAGGCGGAAGAGAAGGCGGAAGAGCAATATTGATGAGGTTGACGAGAACGTCAATTGTTGAGGTTGGAAAGGTGAATTGTTGAGGAGGTTGAAAAGATGGATTGAGGAAGTTGCAGAGGTGGGTTGTTGAGGAGGTTGCAGAGGTGGATTGTTGAGGTGACGGATGACTGTCGAGGTTGAGAAGAAAACAGGGCGGAAGAGAAAGAGGTAACTGCTTTTGAGATGTGGAAAGAGCAAGAGTCTGTGATTGGTGGAGGCGTTAGCGGATTTGATGATGGTGGCGAGGTAGCAGATACGGCGACCTTGTCTTGTTATCCTCTGCGACCCCACCCCGTTGTCTTCGTCTGCTCCTACGTTTCTCCTCCCGTAGCTCCTGGCAAGAACGTCATTTATAGTTGAGATTCGAGGGAAGAGGAATGTATTCCTCTGTCTGTGGCGTCGTAGCATCACTGCCTGAATCGATACTTCATTAAATGGCGCGTTCTCGGTATTACGATGCAATGAGGAGGATGGATTAGTGCCGAGGCTGCATATATTACATCAAAATCGTAGCAGATGACAGCTCGGGCCCAAGAAGACAGAGGGTGGTGGGTAAAGGTGTAGTGTTCCATTTCCCTTGTTAAATGTAAGGGTTCTTGAATATTGCGTGCCAAGCTCGTCATCGCGTCTATCTCTGTTTCATTCCATCAAGGCAAATTGTTGCTATAACTGCTTATGTCAGGAATAGAAAAATGTGTATCAAAATTCATTAAGTACATATTTTCTTCAATATTGCAGATCTTTTTTGTTGATGAATGTGCGTGTAGGTTGCCATATCCCTTGTTAAAATTAAAGGCTCTTGAATATTGTTTGCTGAGTTCGTAGGCGGACATCTCTCTCTCTCTCTCTCTCTCTCTCTCTCTCTCTCTCTCTCTCTCTCTTTCTCTCTCTGATTCATTTTATTAAGAAAAATTGTTGCTATCATTGTTTAAGTCAGCAATGGAAAATATATATAAAAAGTCCATTACGTACTTTATTACTTGACGATTGCAGGCAGTAACATTTTATTTTGTAGTAAAAAAGAGTACGTATTATGAATTAACGCACCGGTGGTTTGTCAAAGGATGTGATAGGGAATAATGATCGTTGATATACTTATCATTTTAATTATAATCCCAGTCCCCCACACCCATATAATCCCACTATAAACTCATCCCGTTACCAAATGCAGCCGAAATACTGAAATGCAAACTCCTGATATTTATTGACAATTTTGATTTTCCTAGTATCTACGAATAATATTTCTCAAATAATATATTTATAATTATAGGAATCAATGTTTGTGGATGTCTTTTGATGTGAACTAGAGAATTAAAATTGGCAATATCACACACATATAGGATGATAGTTTCAATTCGCAGCAATAAATTACATTTCATTAGGAAGTCAATGACATTGTTAGTAGTTATTTGCTATGATATTTTTTTTGGAAACAAAATGAGAAATTGTGGTAGCGTCATAATTTTCGAGGATTGTTATGGTTCCACGCAACCATAAAATTCCTCGACCTCTAAATTCAAAAATGGGAAATTATATTGAAGCTGAAACTGTTTTACTAATAGTCATACTATGAGCAATACATAATATTACAATAAATCCGTTTTTGCAATTCCGTATTTCTTTCCTTTTAATCAGCGTCTTATCTTGTGTTCAAAGAGTAAATAGTGTGCGCGGTATTCTTATGTTTCTTACACTAGTTTTCTCGGCATTATCGTACAATACTTTATTTTTTAAGTTATTGTAGTTGGCGATTTTATCCGTGTACATCCTATTCATCCGCGTTGGTTATTTTATTTCGTCCTCTTCCACGTCGTCGTATTTTGATATTTTCCTCTCGAGCGGAAATTGGCGCGCGTACGTCAGCGATTTGCGTGAGGCTCTTCTAAGCTCGCTGGCTCTCGCAATCTCTATAACCGTCCATCACTTTTCTGACCTTTGCGCTTATCGAAGTTTGCCAGCGTTTGAACGTCATTTATATCATGACTTTTCAATGTTAATCCTAAAAAATAACGAGTTTGCAAATTTGTTCTCTAACGGTTGAATATATTGTATTCTCAGTCCTGTTCTTTTGTTTCTTCTTTGCATGAAAGGTACTACGAAAGTCCGGTAAATGGAGTAGCTTGATACGTCATTAAATGAATTCTTCCACCCAGTGCTTACACCACGTAAGTCTTTTGAAATTGATTTTTGCATTTGATTTTTCAAGTATCATAAACAGTTACAGTCTTTACATTTTTCACGAAAAAAAATCACAGAGTACTTGTAAAACAAGCGATTATTCAAAGGAGATCAATCCCGCTTGTTCATAGCAAAGATTCAGCCAGTCACGTTCTAATGTAATTAGTTTTTGGTAATTTTTGGAAGAATTAAGAAAATGGAACTATTTCTATATGAATTGGGATTCGTGTTTCTTTTCTCGAATGAAAAATTTCGAGAAATGTAATATAATTTCACAACAATACCCCGAATGCTAACAAATACTGCAACTATATAAAGTAGAGATTTACAGGATTTGTAAATTGATTGTTATCTCCTGTATTTGTACCGTTTCATTGGTTATGCTCACAACAACTTCATTACGAGACATAAATAAATACAGCCACGCTGGGATAGAAAGCTGCACGTGTATTGTTAAGTCAATTATGAAGGAGCGCAATTCAAATATCTTGAATATTTTGCTATATTTGTTGCTTTATTAGTCATCAGAAGTGAAAAAAACTTTCTCTGTCAGGCGAAGGCAATATGGAGGATATTGGGGTATTTATACAGTGGTATAGAAAATAAGCTCTCTCTCTCTCTTTACACACACACAGTCACGCACACATACAAATAATAATAATAATAATAATAATAATAATAATAATAATAATAATAATAACTCCACCTAGGGAGTACACGACCTTGGAGTTGGTGGTGGAGCTTGAGTACCCCCATGAGCCTTAAAGCTATGTCAGTGGTAGCCTAGCTACCGGTAGGGCCTCCCTTGCTGAATAGGTTGAAGGTGAGGGGTCAGACGAAGAAGTACTCCATTTTGAGGAGAGTGGGAAGTAAGTAGAGAGGGAAGGGTCATGAACCTTTGGACTTCCTGTTGTCGCCCATAGAGGGTACAGGAGAGAAACTCGGGTTGGCACACCAGGCCACTGATTAGAGTGGAGGCCCGAACCTTGCATTAGCCAGCGAAGGAGGCTGCCTTCAGCAGTCAGTGAAAATCCCGTAGGGTTTAGTAATGCCGACTGGCGATCGGAGGGACCCCTTGCTGGGCCCTGCGGGGGGATGTCCCGAGGCCACTGTGGGTCGCAGTAACGGATGGCAGGAAACAACCCGAGGGTTAAGTGTGGTCTGTGAACTCGAACTTGCGTCCTGCGAATCTTCAATTCAAACCAATGAGCAAAATGGATAGAACAAGCAATGTAATGAACCTTAACGTGCCTTGTTCTACCAGTGTCCCATACCTGCTCAGGAAACCGAGCTAATGTCACCTTGTCGACAGTCTGGCCATCCCACGGATGTTAGTCCCAGGGACCCAGAGCCGGCAGTAGACTCGAAGCCATCGTCAGAGATGGACCCGGGATGAATTAATGGAGGTGATGTGGTGCTTTTACTATGCAAAAGCGAAAAATGGGGGCTCACAAATAGAAGTTTTCAAGGTATGGAGAGAGCGGAACCCAGATATAAGACCTACCCTAGACTCAAAGAAGCTGGCCAGTCCAACGAGGATACATACTCAGCAGTGGAAAATTCACAGCAGAACAACTTGCTGACATTGAGAGAAATGCGGAGTGTGTACTTCGCTCGAACAACCCACATGACGAACATGTAGAACTTGAAAATGATGATCCCGTGGAAGGTTCATCTCTTTCCAGTGAAACACACGTCAGTGGTGAAAATTCATCTGGCAATGAATTACACGATAAGGACATAATGCGAAATCTCCTTCGGCGCGACGATAGAAAGAGTTAGTCAACTTCCGTTTGAATCTCGCGAACCGTTGAGGAGAATATACGAAACTGCCAAAGCTAAAAGAGTGATAGAAACAGTGAATTCTATCTTAAATGAGGTCGTGGAGACCCCAGGCAGCGATCTAGATATTACTGAAATCAATCACATCATATATGCAACTGGATATCTAGTATCTCAGATAATTTTGGGGCCAGCCAAGAACACCGACGACCGACAGCAAAACAGAGTAAACAGCTCTGTACCCCCATGGATGAACAGAATTAGTAAACGGATAGCCGACACCCGGCGCGAAATATCACTCTTAGCTGAGACATCTTCTAAATCAATGCACACCTCTAAAGTTCAACGAAAGATATTCAATGTTGAACAAAAATACCAAATTGAAAATGACACCAGCAGGCTAATGGTAGTTGAAAAGCTAAAAGAGAAAATTCAAGCATGGGCCCAAAGAATTAGACGTTACAAACGTAGAATAGATTTCCGTGTACAGAACCGGTTGTTTGAAACAGACGCGAAGAGATTCTATCGCAATCTGACTCAAAAACCGAATGGCAAAGCTGTCACTCCATCAAAAGAAGACGTCGAAGCGTTTTGGGCAGGGAATCTGGGAGGAGAGCAGATCCTACAACAAAGACGCATCTTGGCTTCAATCTGAAGTTGATGCTGCCGATGAACTTGTAGAAACAGTAGGAAGATGTTCACCAATTCTCGGAAGAGGACCTCTTCCAAGCAATTAAGAACATGGAAAACTGGAAGTCCCCCGGGATTGATAAGATCCAGATTTATTGGATTAAGAAGTTAACAGCACTACATTCTCATCTAGCAAAGGCTGTTAATAAAATTTTTGAAAACCCAAAGGAAATCCCGGAATGGCTCACACGCGGTATCACGTATTTGCTACCCAAAGCGGGAGACAGCTCTTTGGCGAAGAACTACAGGCCAATTACTCGTCTGCCAGTACTGTACAAAGTTATAACTTCAGCCATAGCTGACAAAATAGTACAGACATCTAGATAAGAATCATCTAATGCCAGCTGAACAAAAAGGATGTCGTAAAGGCTCTTATGGCTGTAAGGAAATCTTGCTCCTGAATAAAGTCATCTTGAATGATTTAAAGAAACGCAAACGTAATTTGAGCATGGCTTGGATTGACTACCAAAAGGCCTTTGATAGTGTAGCCACACGATTGGATTTGAAGACCCTGGAGATCTATCGATTTCATCCTAGACTTATTGAATTTTGCAAGGCTAGTATGAAGTCCTGGAGTACCAGGTTACTAATACACAGCGGAAAGGAAGCAGTAGAAACCAGAAGTATTCAGATTAACAGGGGGATTTTTCAAGGAGATTCACTATCCCCTCTGCTGTTTTGCATTAGTTTGATCCCACTATCGAGACAGTTGTCGCAAGCCTGACTTTGGTTTTAAGCTCCGTGGTGATGAAAGGCCTGTATCACATTTGTTTTACATGGATGATCTGAAAGTGTTTGCTAAGAATGAAGCGATTCTCTCCCAAATGCTGTCTGTCGTGAATGACTTTAGCAATGACATCTGCATGAAGTTTGGTCTTGACAAGTGTGCAAAAATCAATTTAAAAAGAGGGAAACTCACAAAGTCTGAGAACATTGAAATTGATACGCACACTGTGATTCAAGATCTTGAGCCAGGTAAAACTTACAAATATCTGGGCATTGAAGAATGTGAAACCATCTCGAATGACAGAATGAAAGAGAGAATTTGTAGTGAGTATTATAGGAGAGTGAGACTGGTCCTGCAGTCCGCTCTGAATTCCAGGAATAAAATTTCTGCAATAGGTAGTTTGGCGGTACCTGTAGCCGAATACAGTTTTGGACTAGTGGACTGGACTGAGCTGGAAATTCGCACCATGGATCGAAAAACCAGAAAACTGCTAACAATGCATCATGTTGCCCTACCCTCGAGCTGATATACATAGACTTTATGTGTCACGTAAGGAAGGAGGAAGAGGCCTCAGACAAATTGAGGCCTCCTGGCACAACGCAATAGTCGGGATGGGAAAGTATGTAGTCAGCCATCAAGATGACCCTCTAATGATGCAGGTCATGAAATCTGACCGAAGAATGGGAAACAGAGGCATTGTTAGTGTAGCTAGAAGCATTGCGAAGAAAACTAGGCAAGACACGTCGAATAACACAGACACTGAACTTCTGCTGCTGCTAAACATGAAGTGCGAAACACAAAAAATGTTAAAGAAATCGTGGAGAGACAAACCACTCCACGGACAATACCTAAAAAGAATGGACAAGGTGCAGATCAATAAAGATCAATCATTTATGTGGCTTAAAAGGGGAAGAATGAAGCCAGAATCGGAAGCACTTGTAATAGCTGCCCAAGATCAGTCCTTGAGAACACGACATTATGATAAAGCGGTTCTTAAAATTTCCCAAGATGTTAAATGCCGCATTTGCCTGGAGCAAGTAGAAACCATTGATCATATTGTCTCAGCTTGTCCAATCCTACCAAAGACGGAATACCTGAAAAGACACGACAGGGTTTGTAGCTACCTCCACTGTCAGATCTGTACCGCCCTCGAAGTTCCAAACACATGCCCCAAGTTGTACGAACACTCACCAAAACCGGTGACGTCTGTTGGATTGTGTACGATATTGTACGACCAACAAATCCAATCAGATCGCACGATAGCGGAAAACAAACCGGATATAGTTATCCGGGATTTCGCGAAAAAATCGTGTTTACTTATCGATGTTGCTGTACCTTGCGATCAAAACGTCGTTACCAAGGAGGCAGAGAAACGTCTTAAATACAAGAGTTTGGAAATCGAGATCAGCCGAATGTGGGGCGTAAAAGCACAGGTCGTCCCGATAGTTATCGGAGCTCTGGGATTTGTTCCGCAAAATTTGAGTAAGAACTTGTCTAAACTCCCAGGTAATTCAAAAGACTGGGAAGTGCAAGAAATTGCTTTATTTGGAACAGCCAACATTTTGCGTGAAGTATTGTAGAGGCACTGGTAGTCACCGGATCTGCTCCTTAGGTAGCTGGTTGCAACCTGGAGTAGATTTTATATTCAGCCGACACATAACATCTTTAGTCGTGATGTAATGCAATAATAATAATAATAATAGTAATAATAATAATAACAGTATTATTATTATTAAGAAGAAAACGAATGGTAGACGGAAACGTGTTGAGGCTGTCAATAACTAATGCAAATAAAATATCCATGGCATACATAACTTCAGCAATTGACCAAGGAGGTGGTATAACTTTTATTTTTAAACATGATAGAATCTTTTGATTTGGAATACAGTGTGCTTTAAATTATTATTTCGACTGTGAAGTCATTATACTCTTATCGTTATTTTAAAAAGTTGAATGCTGTCGGTTCCCATCGAATATTGCGGAATGCGGCTCCAAGTCGTGTACCTTCGCCCCTCCATTACGTGTCGGACTGTCAAGCCGAGACATTCCGCCACCACTTTTTCTCCAACATCGCAACTGCAACGCATGGCTCGGTGCAGTGTCGTGAGTCGGAATTGTGCCCCTTGAAGCAGCAAAAGAGTCCCAATGGCGAACATTTTCGACGGGTAACATATTGCAACAAATTTACTCAAATAACAAAAGTCTACCTGATTTTTGTCGGTGTGATTAATGGATGTTACTAATTTCCGATGCGTGTACCTGCTGATTTTATCTTACAGCCAACATCTCTCCAGAGAATCTGAGGTCAGGGGGAATGAGTCTCATTTGTGACGGATTCGACAATTGACTAAGTCGCATTAAGCTGCTGCCTAAGAATTTTAGTGGCCAGCTCGTCTGACGGGTAGTTTACCCTGATTTCTCCTACACCAGGGCAATGACGGAGAGGTACCCTAACAAACGGGCTACCGGCCGGCGCGATATTTTCTTCTTCTTTCTTTATATCTCCTTCCGTTACACATGCACTCACAATTAGACACACTACCACACATATAGGGAGACCTGTCGGGAGCTTAGAGCTCGTCCTGGCCAGGGAGGGTACCAGGGAGAATTCCTTCCCTCGTAAGCCGTTGTGTATGTCAGCACTGGATGTCATCTTTTAAGGGAGGAGGACAAAAACAACGTTCCGCAATAAATCTTTTACCACACTAACGGGACTCATTACCATAACAGTACTCGTAGAATGGCCCGATAAGAAATCGATCAATCCAATGCGTGCAGAAATTGACAGAAAACAATGTAGCCTCCAGCCATGTGAGAGGTATCTATTGTTTCGTTAGATATCCAGAAAAAACACGAAACTATTTCAATTTTGATGAGAAATGAAAGAATTTGATTGTGTTATTCCCCCTCCTATCTGAATGGAATTGTTGGGATGGAAGTGTTCGGATGAAACAACCAGGATGGAACTGTCAGGATGGACCTATGAGGATGGGCCCATGGGGATGGGCCCATGAGGATGGGCCCATGAGGATGGGCCCATGAGGATGGGCCCGTGAGGATGGACCCGTGAGAATGGACCCGTGAGGATGGACCCGTGAGGATGGACCCGTGAGGATGGACCCGTGACGATGGACCCGTGACGATGGACCCGTGACGATGGACCCGTGACGATGGACCCATGACGATGGACCCGTGACGATGGACCTGTGACGATGGACCTGTGACGATGGACCTGTGAGGGTTGAATTACAATAGATGGAATCTGAAGGTGCATCTTTGTCTTGTGTAGAATTGGAGAAGGGGAAGTATAGAAAGGTTAGAATGAGAAGTTGTTGGTTGGCTCCCAGGAAATGCGATTCTACTTTCTAATTTGGGCTTTTTTCGTGTGGATAGGTGCGTTGTCACTTGTTGTGCATTGTTTTGTGACTCGCTAGACTCACTGCCTCCTCTTCGAGTGAAACAAGATGCTGTCGGCGGGCGATCGAGGCAGGCGGGTTCGGCGGCCGGGCGACGCCCTGCCCAGCCTCTGCCTGGCGGCAGGCGCCGCGACGCTGCGCGGCCGACCCAAGCGTTCGCGCGCAGAGCGGGGCGGGGCGGGGCGGGGCGTCGCCCGTGGTACGCGCCGGCGCCGCGGGGCGCGCGGCGAGCGACGGCGGGGTGGCGGCGGGGAGGGCGGGCGAGGGCGCACCCTTCAGTGGTGGCGGGGCCGCGACGGTGCGCGGACGCGACTGGCCGCTCCGCGTGTCGCCTCGTTCCATCTCGTCACGACTCATCTCTCTCGCGGCGCGACGCCCCGCGTCGTCCCGCGTCGCGCCGCCCGCGCCGGGTCGCAGCCCAGCGCCGCAGACGCCGATCGGACCGCGACGCCGCCGCCGCCGCCGCCGCTGCACAGGTAGGACGCGCCAGGAGCTGTAGCGCGATGCCGCTACGACTCGCGCCCAACGGCGGACGTACCGAGTGGTGGAGGTTGGAGCCGGCGTTCCCTGGATGTGATTCAAGCAACGGGCTTGTGGTTTCTGAGATAACGTAGGGGAAGTGTGGAATGGGACCTTCATTTTGCCGTTTTTAAGATTTGAGCAATTTTGTAGACCAGTTTTGTAGAATTTTGGTTTACTGCAAATGATAAATTGCTGATCATCTTGAGAGTACACCCATAATGAATTTGATATGGATATGTTATGTTTCAAATGTTTTTTCTCTCTTTTGAACAATGAAGACTTTTCACTTTAAATTCATTCTGTAACAATTATATGGATGGAGGCTTACGTATAGATTGGTTGTCTTGTTGGTGCCATGATGTTCAAGTTCTGTTAAAGTTGTGGTTATTTGGATATTGTTTTAGAAAGTAATAATGTGTTAATGAAATCAACAGAAAGCCTAGACTTAGTCTCATCGAACCTGTTGAATTGACAACTGTTATGATGAGTCCGCGTCTGAACTTCATGTTTTCATATCCTGTAGATGCGCTTTCATGTAATTTCATTTCTCTAGTTTGTGAATTCCAAAAACAGCTTTTATTCTTCAGATACGTGATCTAGTTTTATTCTTAGATTGTTTAACTATAGATTTATTGTAGCACGCTAAAACTGTGTTAGTTTTCAAATTTTGTGGAGCGGTCCCCACTTAATCAACATCTCATATTAAATATACCTCATCTCTTTCTTTTGCACCCTTTATGTTTTCTCGTGTACGGTCAACCCTCAATATTCTATGGCTGTAATAGCTAATGTGAAATCAAGTCTCATTAGAACATTTTTTTAGTTGCACGTACACTTATATTATCCGCTGCTCTTTTTGTGACAGCACATTTATTTATTTTTCTTTGAATTCATTGCAGCGAACGTTATATTTCTTTTAGCTCTGTAAACGACTTTCGCTTGAATCATGAATGTATATTGTTTGGATTTTGTGCATAAAATTCTGCTGTCAATTTCTAAGTATATTAAAAGAGAATTGTATGAGAGGGCTTTTACGAATAACTCTAGAAATTGCTCGTGGAACCTTTAATTTTAATTGTTTCATTTTAAAGGCTACATTCTTTGATTATTTTTTCTTAAAGAAATCTGCGGGAGATCTTTTACTCGTGAATCAAAAACATATTCAAAACTCTATTCTTTATCCTTGAAAGTGGTGAAGTGTGCATCTTCAATAAAGATTTAATGCACCATGACTAAACGAAATTTGAATATGAGCTTCGAAAATATGAAGACAATGAAGAAACACTTGATTTTATAAATATTTTGAAACAATTTTCCACTTTGAGGATTCTCATCTCATTTAAATACTTAGGAAACGCTACTCTCATCTTTATATTTTGCCTCTAACTGAGAACAATGTTTTCTTCGGTTGTGCGTAGGAAAGCTAACAATCGCATGTGATGAAACTGAATTTGCCTGGCCGTTTCCAGTACTATCAAATCGTGGCCATTGTGCGGAGAGCGGTTAGCATTACTAGCATTGTACGATACCCACGTATCGTCGTATCTAGATTATTGTAGTTGAACGTTGTAGCGTTTCCATAACGGGAACATCCTGCAGATTTGTTCTTTGTAGAAAAGCGATTTTGAGAGAAGATTTTTCCTTGAATCTTTCCAGTCTCAAAAATATTCAATGCATTTATTCATAATTCTACGAAGGTTTACACGTTTTGGGCAGAAATTCATCAAAACTTAATATAGATCTATATCTATATATTGTGTTGTTCGGTTTCAATTTTAGTGACTTAGAATGAAAAGTATCACTTCAAGATCATGTAGGTGTATCATAGGTGAACACATTTTCCTCATGAATATGTACCGGGGAAATTTCATATTACAAAGTTGTAAGTGTGACGTGTCCCGCATTGGTGTAGTCCTACGTTAGTGTTCGGCACGTCAAATTCTGACGCAAAGATTTGTAATAGAGCAGCTAAACACCACTTCATAATGGGGTGCCTACCAATAAGGAACAGGTAAAACTTCATTATCTGAAGATTTATATTTTAAAATAAAACGATACCTATTAATGTCAAATTAGTTGTAAGTATAAATAAGACTGAATCACACAACATCCATAGAACTTAAAAGCAATAAGGTAATGATTATGTAAACGCTTTTTGGTTTATATTTACTCAGAGCACGTAAACGATGGGGAAAACGTGGCTTTACAAAGAAATTTAGTTCAATAAAAAGTTTCGTACTAGTCTTTACATTTGTTTCTGGAAACACTTGCTGAGCTTTCTGTTGATGGCAGTACGGATTTTAAGCAGCAGTTTTCATGATCGAAGACTTTTATCATTGAGTTTCATGAATCTACACACCAAGGTTACCAGAATAATTTCGTAACGAATAAAGTAAGGCAGGTGACGTAATTTTTGTTAGTATGACTGAAAAACGATTAACTTCAGCATATTATGAAATAAGAAAAAAAATATTTTGATTGACCAATTTTAAGTAATTCATTCTTCTGCAGAAATTGTACAATTACATTACAAATCAGAATTTCAACGTAATAAGATGCAAAAATATTATTTTGTAGTTTTTCTCTAAAATCATATATTGGATGAAGAGTTTGACAAAAAAGCACTTCATGTGTCACTAAGATAGACAAGATGGTTTATATTAAAATGCCCCGTATGATCACTTGAAGATTAGGATTTGATTGATCGTGATTTAAAGACTAATATCAGTTCACGCCCGGACGCATTTGATTGATTTCAATGTTATAGAAATACATTTATTTTTCTCGATGTTGATTATGTAGTAGATCATTTAATACAGATATAATACTCGTTACCTGATATTCTGTGGGTAGACTGAAACCCTTTATTTCTTACAAAGTCTACTCTAGGATTCTAAGCCACCCAACTCCTGGGATTCGTTCCAGAGAGGCTCCCCGTCAACATCAAAGTCGCGCAAAAGAGACCACACGGCGCGACGGAAAGAAAATCCTCTTATAGAGGAAAAACCTACAGTCAGAAAACGAATCCACTCTAATCTACTAAACTTTTCCTAAAGTAATTAAATCTATGTGCGGACATGACTTGTTCTCTTTATCTCTACTTCGACCAGCGACTGGCACCTGAAATACAGCAGCGCTTCGGAAACTGGCCTGCAAACCAGCATCTATCCTTCACTTATCACACTACACATACAGGGTGGCCCATTTAACTTGAAAAATCAAAAAACTAAAAAACATATGCAACGTATAAAAAATATCAAAGGCAAACAATATCTCCAGGGGGGACATCTGTCAGACCTAAAATCAAACTTCCCCGCTCGCCCCGTGAAGGTGCGCCGGAGTCAACTTTGAAATCTTAAATGGGAACCCCCACATTTTTTTGCAGATTCGGATTCTACACTAAAAAATACATAAGTTTGGTCTAAATCTTTATTGCTCGAGGAAGACGACCGATTATTTGTATTCATGTACGTCCAACGGCTTCAAATCGCCCTCGCTGATTTAACCACGTTAAATCAAATTCTTTAATAAAAAAAATGATGGAAACTTTCCATTTAAGATTTCAAGGTTGCCTTCCCTCACCCTTAGGGGGCGGGGGAGGGAGATTTGGTTTTAAGTCAGGCAGATTTTCCCATTGGATATATTAATTTTTTGTCTGGATCGTGTCTGGATCATCTCTCTCGATAAAAAAATGTTTTAGACCAAATTTATGTTCTTATAGTGTAGAATCCGAATCTACAATAAAATATGGGGGTTCCCATTTAAGATTTTTAAGGTGGCTCCCGCTTCACTCTCAAGGGGAAGTTTGATTTTAGATCTGACAGATGTAGCTCTCGGAGATATTATTTTTTTGCCTGTGATATTTTTTTGTACGTTGCATATTTTTCGAGTTATTTGATTTGTCAAGTTAATTGGGCACCCTGCACATGCGTGTAATATACATAACACCTTGGCTATATGTTGCGTCTCTTGTTCTCTTAGATGCATGCAGGTGTTTGATCGTCGATCTAGGGTGTTTGTTCTGTATATTCTACCAGTGTCTACCGGTCTATTTTTTCTGTATTTTTCCAACCGCTAACTAATTTTTTATAAGTGTGAACCTTTCCCTAAAACTGCACTAATTCTTTCATACAGTGAAACCTAATATTTCTTAATTTATCATTAGCAAAAGTTGCGTGTCTACATTGAAAGTAATAGTTTACCATTTAGATTCGTATTTTTCATAATTCTATGAGAGCACTTTAAGAGGATATGCTTAGATCTTGAATCTGTCGCTGCTCTTCACCTGCATCGAACACAACTTTTGCAGAGCGACGTCATTACCCTGCGTAGGTTCACCATTTTCTGTGCAACCAATGGAAAACGCAATTAGAATTTGAGCCCTCCAGGGCTGAATCTGCAATGAATCTGCCTTGAACAGGCAATGTATCTGCGGTGAAGCCACAATGAATCTGCGATGAATCTGCGATAAATCTGCGATGAATCTGCAATGAATTTGCGATGAATCTACGATGAATCTGCGGTGACTCTACGCTAAAACCAATGACTCCACGATGAATTCCCAATGAATCTGCAAAATAATCATACGTCCACTGTTCTTTGAATATCCTAAACTTCGAGTAAATTTTTCTCTTTCTTGACATCATTGTTTCCTGGGGATTCCAAATTGCTATTAGCAAAATACCAATATTAGTGTCACAAAAACAGTATATTACATCTTAAGTAAACTATACACAAGCAATAACTTTACCCTCCATTTTCATGTAAAAACGATTGGTGCAACAAACAGAAATAAATTTAACAGATACAGTATGTGCAACACATAATCCAGAAAATCAATAATAATTTCACACAAGCATGCTTTGATAACACTGAAATTAGCTTTCAATTTTTGAATACTATAATCAGTAGACCTCGGAACTTCATGCACTAAACAGTTAAAAATATGCATGCAACCATGCTCTTAAAATTGGCAATATATGCACTTAAAACACCTAATATATGCGCTTAAAACTAAGAATATGCTTTAAAAATATAATTAGCAAAAGTCAACATTTATATGTACTTAATCTTCTTTTTACATTGTAGTAGAGAACGCGCGTAATAAAAATATATTTTCGAATATTATAATAAACAAAAAAATATAGAGAGTACAATTACAAGTTTACTCGTACATATAAAACAATTTTATTTATAAATATATGATGAAAGACGTGCCAATTTGGAAAGCAATGGTTGGTCACATATCACATGTTACTATGGGGCTTCCCTGGACTGAGTGGAGTAGGTCAGATTCACGACCTGTCAAAACGTCTGAGGGCCATTTCTAACACTACTATCGCTTCAGGCAATGACAGGTCTACCGATAACATACAGTAATAACGCGAGCAGATCCCAAACTTCTTCGTATTGCCCTGGCGAAATGTACAGCGTGGTAAAGAGGATAACGCAAGTCGATATTGCTTTATTAAAAACAATAAAATAACCGATGTTTGGGCACAAAATATCGATGTGAAGAAAACCTCGATAGTAAAATATCGATGTTTCTAGTAGAAATCATCGTTGTTTTAAAACCATCGATTTTTTTGCCATCCCTAAAAACCCTAACACATAAAAAAAATGTGCGGATTTTAAGAAAAAAATTTTTTAAACCATCAAAACCCGGCGGGCCGTATAAATGTCCTCGGCGGGCCGCATGTGGCCCGCGGGCCGTAGTTTGAGGACCCCTGAGTTAGATCAACGCTGTATGGATTTAGAGAACGGAGGAAGCTATACGGATTTAGAGGCAATTTCAATGTTTTACAACAATTAAAATGTTTTTCAATCATTTCAATGTTTTACAACAATTAAAATGTTTTTCAATCATTTCAATGTTTTACAACAATTAAAAGGTTTTTCAATCATTTCAATGTTTTTCAACAATTTCAATGTTTTTTATAATTTTTTGTTATTTTCAACAATTTAGATATTTTTCAATGATTTTCATGTTTTTATAATATAAAATATGTTTTAGAATACTCTAAAGAAGTAGAATAATTTATTGAAACAGGTCTATAATTTATTTTATCTTTACATTCCACATTCAACGCCCAATAACAAATGGCAGTCTCTGAGACCGGAGTTTCCCTTTGCGTGATAAAAATCGTGTTTCCATATGTGTTAAACAATGCATTTTAAACACTCTTAGCATATTCTTAACCGAGGGATGTCGTTGTCGCTCCTTTACACCGCACATTACAAAATACGCAGAAATTCGGAAGACGAGCAACTAGGAACTAACACTTTTTGACCAGTGAAAGTCTCGTTCATCATATTTCTATCGTGTAAGTTGTCATTGGTCGCTAAAGAACACGCAGGTGAATTACGGCCTTGTGAAGTAAAAAGGGCTTTAGCGTGCGTCTACTAGGCCGCCGCTCGTACACTGAGATATGCGACGAGAAACTGGGTCCACGCCGCCGAGAAAGCATCTTCAAATACTCGGATATTACTCCCTTCAATAAACCTCACGAAATGAAGAAAAAATTTCTAAGAAGGTCGTTTGCAGAGAAAACATGTCTCATAGCTAAGATAAAATTATTTTGATTTTATAAGTGAGAACTGATGAAATTGCAAATTTTGTCGTTTGAGTATGCTTTTGCTATCCTATGCGAACTAGAAAAGCAATTTTGATCACAACAACAATTTTTCAATCAAAAATGAATAGAACTGAAGGAAATTTTCAAAAAAGTTTAAATGTTGACTGTGGCTCTAATTAATAATATGCTTAAATTTAGTTTCGCTAGCATTAAAATTTGTATTGGATTTGTATTAATAAATCGGAATATAGTTTGAATATCAGTTTAAGTCGAAATACCTTGCCCAGGAAATGCAAATAAAGGAAAACCTACTGCCTTGAAGTAAAAATAAACTGCTTCCAGTGGGTAAAACATACATATTACTAATTAAAAATTCCTCAATTTTTCCTCTCTCTGCGCTGAATCCAATACTCGGTATCGATAATGCAAACGGTACTAGTGCATAAAAGATTCGCTGTGACTAGTACGGAAGTACCAGTACACAAAAATGTGTCTTCCAAAAGTCTTTTGCATCAAAATTTAATATGTTCAACTTTTGTATTACGTTGTTTTTAATTCTCGCATATATAGATAAAACACATAACTATATGAATGACGAACAAATACTCAAAAGTTCCATTAGTTTTTTCATTCTTTCTTGATATTTATGTTGATAATCTTAAAGGAAAACTAAGAAAAATAATAAAATATTTGTTAGCAGAAGTTCAACCATAAATAAGAAGGAATTTTCAATATAATAAGATATATTTTTTGAAATAGTTATAGAGTCAGAAGTTATAAAGAGCCACTAATGCATTAATTAAAAAAAAGTACCGAAACATCTACCTCGCTTGTAGTCACCTTATTTTAGATTATCGATTACTATGAATGGATTTTATATCCTAGCAGTGATCAACAGTGAAACATTTCTTAAACTGTCTCCTCACAATATTTTTTTTATTTAATAGGTAATTACAACACATTTATATATAATTTCAATACTTTTTCCAACTATGTGGCTAGGCTGAAGGCCTTTAAGCCATTACAATACCTACATCCTACCGCATTCTAACCTTTCGAATTCTGGCATTCACCCCTAATGGTCTCTTCATCGCATCAAAGCCCGAAAAGGAGACCATGAGGTACGGCTGAGGAAAAAAAAACCTGAAGGGGGAAGAACCTGCCGTCAGAAGACGAGTACATTCTAAGCTGCTAGATTTTTTCTAGACTGTTTATTCATTTTCCTGCGTGGGAATCTTCTCCATCAAGTCTTTCGCCTCCTCAGCCCCTGAAATCAAACAGAGCCACATAATATATAAGAAGGTCTATAAATACGAATCTGAGTATTTTAAATATACTCGTGCCAAGGACATTAGTGCATTTCTGTTTCATCTTAAAATTCCCAGATACTGTTATTATCTCAAGTTTCTACCAAGAATGGTAGAAAATATTTGGTCTCATTTTCGCCTTAATGTAATATACATATGCGAACACAGTGATCAGAAGAATTTGAAGAATATTTATTGGAGCGAGACACTGAAAAAATGTTTCTGTAAAGCTGTCAAAAGATATAGGTACATCAAAACGACCACAGGTTCTAGTACTGTAATAGATGCAGATTTAATGAGCACTTCAATTTACAATTGGAAACCTAGTTTTATGTCAGTTCAGAGCATTGCTTGTTTATCACATCCCTCCATCTCCAACCAGGCGTAAAAATTTAGAAGAGTTCGTTAAATCTCGGGACCTTACTTTAAAAGCGGAGCGAAAATCAGAGATTACTTTCCATAACACTCCATGATATTTGACATCTCCTTTCCGTTCGTAATATCATGCGGAGGCGTGAGAAATAACGATCGGGTAAAAACTCAGCGTCGTGTCGTTACAGTTAAACCTGAGGACGTGCTCTTGCTGTCTTCTCATGGATTTAGAGTTAGAGTACACCTTTACGGAGTCCAACACGAAATAAAGAAGTCAAAAAAAGGATGTATGTGCTGTAAGGACGATTCATAATTTGATGTCAAGTGCATCCCACTTGCTTTCATAGTACGAAGATTTGTCGTTCACAAATTAGATTCATTAGGTTTGTAGACGGCTGCGGTGGTTTCATTCATCACTGCTTGTTGTATTATCTGTGCTGTTTATACACGTTACATTCATCACTGCTTGTTGTATTATCTGTGCTGTTTATACACGTTACAGTGTTGTGATTTGTGGGTTGCATGTGGAAAAACCGCAGGTATATAATTACATTTTACACTGAATTTTAATCTTTGTAAGTATTTCAAAAACATAATAGTTTTAAGGAATTCATCAAACATTTTTAAAGCGTAGTTTAACACCATACTTGTGAATTATTTTCAGACTCGCCTGGATTTTTGACAAAACACTTGAGAAAACAATAAAGGCAAAACTGGATTCTCTGTAGTTAGAGACTTAAATTTCGGGAGACCAAGCCAGTAGTTTTGAAGAGTTTTCTATTTCCAGAACTTGCCTGGCAGGGTTAGAGTAATTTTCTGTGAACATTTATGTCGTGATCTTAAATCTCGCTAAAGAATAGTTAATTAGATCCAACCATTTGCGTAGTTTCGTATCTCTCGTCTGAGATTCAAAATTAGAACCCTCACTGCGCCTCCAGTGGCGAACGCGGCTTCAGCAGCACAGGGGCTTGTGATATGAACCATTCATGAGAAACATAACACGCGTCTCACCCCCGTGAACTCTCTCTGCATTCTGAAGATCCTCTCTGACCCTTATAACCACGCGCGCACTCGCTCGCCCCCCCCCACACACACACCTACACACATGCTCCCACAAGCGCCCACACGCGTGCATACACGCGCGGCAGAGCGCGTGCTCAAGGCGTGAAGTGGCCTGTGCGACACCTCGGGGCGGCGGCGCGCGGGTGGAAGCAGGCTGGGGAAGCACGGGGCGGGCGGGGAGGGCAGGGCAGGACAGGGCAGGCGGTCGGGGCGGGCGACGCCTCTGCTGTTCTACAGGTGTAGCGCCACCGCTGTTGGCAGCACTGGGTCGCGCACGCGTCAAACAGGGCGCTCCCGTCGCAATTATTTCAAATTTATTCAGCACATTACGTCGCCGTGGCTGGCGCGGGCGCGCGCGTTGCACTGGGCGGTCGGCACGGCACACGCCTCGAGGCAACCCCGTCTCACCCCTTCTCCTACTCCTTCCTCCACTCCTTCTCCCTTTCCCCCATCTCTACATCCCTATAACTCCCCTTCAGCTATTTCACCATCCCATCACTCTTTCCACCACATCTTCTCACCTTCTCCGCTCCTTTTCCACTCCTCCGCTTCTTCTCCGCCCCTGCCGGCCTCTCTCTCCACCCATTTCGCCCACCTAAAAACTTTGCTGTAGTCTTTGGGAAAATTATTCATTTTATAGCGTTACTGCGACCCTGATAGTTTTTCTGATGACTCTGTGCAACTTGAATATGGTTCACGTGGGCCATTTTATCAGCTCTACAGTGATGTGGGTGTATCAAGGAAAGAAAAGAATATTTATGTTCCCTTGATACCATAAAAGTATGACGTTTATACTTATTTGGTGACTGATTTTATCCCATCTTAAATTTTTGCCTCGAATCCGTTTGCCATTTTCAACATTGTTTCCCACTTTTATGTTCATTCATTTTTACAGTTTATTTCCAGAAATATTGTATGTTGTTTCTATAAACGCTGCTTTTGTTACCTGTTCTTCAAAATGTATTTTCTGTTAAGCGAACATATCTTAATCGAATCTTGGTGTTTTTATACTAATCCTTTGAATTTCTCTTGAATCCTTTACTTCATATTCACATTACTAAATAATAAGCCTTCAATTTTTTTTCTTTTTTCCTTTTTAGTAGTGATGAACATGAAATGGCATGTGACATTAAATAACATTGCCTCAAGTAAAACCATTTTATGAACTTTAACATTTATGAAACAAAATTGAAAAAATATGTTACAATTTTATTAAAGCATATCTACCACTTCGACGGTTTCTAGGTTAAGTTGGCTTTCTTTTTGAAGTAACGTGACTAATATAAACACATACAGATGTAAAATATCAGGAATTTGATAATTCTTATAATTCGTATTCAAAAGTCGTGAAATGGACCCAACTAAAATTATATACCAAAGCTGAAACATTCATGATTTAGTTACAGCTCCACATCAAGACCAATGTCCCACAAAACAAAACCGAATTGCGCTGTGCGTTGGAGGAACAAACTAGAAGCAGTATTTGATTTGGTGAACACATTTGGAGTAAATTTCAAATATCCAGTCAAAAGGAATTTGAAGAAAAAGTTTGTAAAGCAAATGTATACCTTCAATAGTATTCAGAAAACGTATTTTACTCTGTTGGTGAGATGTTAGCATTTCAATACGCATATAAATAAAAACAGTCGTCTTTACCAACATTTTTATACGTAAAACCTTTATTTACATCCCTCTTCTCTCCTATACTTATACTACTACTTCCTTTTATCAAATTAAAACTACCAGCGCCCAAAATCCAAATATAATCGACCATATACAGAGCTAATGGCTAATTTGAGGGTAGTTAAGTGTCTTATTCTTGAATTTTAGGCTCTTGAATTTTACAGAATAGTGAGTGTTGCTTGCTCAGGTTGATGAGGTTGAGATTGTATGCTGTAGGTCTTGAAATGTAAAATTTGAAGTTATGAAGAAGACCGGAGCGCATTTACGCACGAGATAAGTTTACGTATTTGTACTTCGCTCAAAACCAATTATAACTGGCATGCTAACAGACACAATGGTCCAAAACTGGTCCTTAGAGAATATTTTTGCAAACTTGTGAAAGCCAGAGGGAGCTTTCGTGTCGCTGGGAAGAGCAGTAAGGTATTGGAAGTAAGCGTCAAGTTGGCAATAAGGTGTATTCGCATGGTACGTATTTTTTGGATGCAACCACCGAAGCTAGTTGTGAGGTTATATTTTACAATGAGGTACATACAGACATGTTCATAAAAATGAGTTATGCTTCATTCAGAGCTGTAGTTTTATGGACTAAAAGTCTGAAAATGGTTGTTGCAGTTTGTAAAGATGAAACTTCACGATGGGGTCAGTTTACATAATTCACTGTGCGTAATGCACCTGCAGCACAAAATACGGGAGATATAACAAAAATCAAAGATCGATAAACGGAAGAAACTATAACAACCAAAAGCCAAAATATCTACTAATCGGACGAAGACAATGAAGGCATTTTTCTCTTTACTGTTTGGAACCAATCATTCCAAAAATCTCAAAACCAGCTGAATGACCCTGGTGCAAATGAAAGGGGTACAGGGACTGCGCTACAGGAAACACTTTTTTGTGCTCATAACATTCAGAAGAGATGATTATGGTTAAACAATTTGCATTTCCTAATATGTGATGTAGTTTTTTTAACCATATTTATGATTTAGTTGAGTAAATTATATTTTTCCAACAAAACATTTATAGAAAAATTAATTTTTATTGCCCTCTAAGTGTAGTTAATGATTTTTATAAACGAGTCCCAACAGAAGAATAAATTTGCCCCTTACCAGGGTAGATACATACTTGTCATGCGACTCTCCTACTTTTTTACTGAACTAAATGTGAAATAGAACTACCTGTTTACCTCCAAAAATACTTAAATAACTACTTTATAAAACTAAACATTTGAATATCAAACAAAGAAACAGACTGGGCAATTAATAACAAATCAGCCTTACTTAATCTACTTGGATCTACCCAACGTTGTTTTTGTATTCACATAGATATTTTCTTATCTTCACGAGGAAAATGCAAAAATAATCCTCTCTCTGAAATTCCAGCATAGGTCCACATGCCCTGAATACATTTTATCTTAATGGCAACAATAAGTTGTACTCTTGTTGTTACGCGTCGAGTAGAAGAGACCTTGGATTCTGACGAGGAAACTAACTTAGCGCTAACATTCGAGTTTGTAATTACATCTAATTTCCTAGTTTAGCTAGCAAGTCGCTCAACATCATGTGCTTCTCTTTAGATAAAACATTATCCATTTAACCTCATTTAGACGCCGTCTAACTTTAGCACCTTAATTTATAATTCTTTACAGGTTTGAGTACATATTTGTGTTGCAATTGTATCGTAACGGATGGGTGGTTAATTGCAGAGAATTAATATCGTAGGTAACGCAAATATTCTAGCGCAATTTTCCCCCTATCTTTGTTGAAGTAAAGGTAAATTACGTTCCGTGTTATCTTTTAAGATATAATTAGAACCTTTCTTAACAGTAAGTAGTAGTTTCGTCATTTAGCGTTTATCGGGTGTTTATAATACAATTCTAAACAGCCACCGTGTGCAATTACTTTGCAAAAACTCCAGTCTTTTCGGCCAGGCCTTCTCATAAACAAGATGTGTTAGTTTAGAATCTGCCCAGCGCACCGGTCACCAAAACATACCAACCAGGCAAAACATACAAACAGACATGCAGATTAACGATACCCAAAAGACGTATTCAAACCCTCCTCAAATCCTATCAAACGATACATAAAAATCATTTTCATGCCCGTTTAAACCCCAATCCTATTTAACTATTATAACTATAACACACTTTAAATTAAATTGTTTTCTAATTTTTTCCTAAATTTAACATTGTCAAATGAAAGTGTATTGGTTTAGCCGTGAAGATGATAATTCCTAATATGAAGTAACCATGTAGAAACAACCTTGAACACCAAAACAAAAAATTGCAGTAAATTGAAAAATAATAAAAAATCTGGCGATGTTGCTAACTATTGAGCAAAATATTTGTCCTCGTCATACCTAAAAAATGGAAATACTTCAACAGAAACTTGCAGAGGATGATTGTAACACGTTAAATACATGTGGTTGGGGAAGTGATAGGAATATGAGATACCCTTCATGTTTTGAGACAACCAGGTGCTAGAATAATTAGAGTAATAAGTAACTAAAAAAGTGAATTGCGGTTTCTTTCTATATTTAATAAAAGATGTGCTGTATGAAGCTAAACGTTCTGGAACTAATAAGTTTCACATAATATTTAATTTTTTCTAAATAGTATCACTACCAGTCAATTGGAAATCTGGTAATAATATGAAACAGTTACGGTTTTATAGAGCAAAATCTCGTGGAGTTGTTACAAAAAGTTAAAAAAATATTTTTTTGACGTGCACTATGCAGAATAATTAGAAATACATGTTTACAAATCACTTGCTTTTACAACAATCACAAATGTAGACAGCACTCTTTGGACCGGTACAATCACTGTGAGCCCGCATTCCGCACAAGAGACACTGAATCCACAATTCACCCATACAATCTTTAATATACACGGTACATTTCTCGTGTATATTCTTCGTGCAGTCCAGACATTACGCTTTCTGGAAGAAAAAAAATTATCCACATGTTCATATTTTTTTTGTAGAAAGCGTACACTTAGACTTCAGCGTCTCTAGCGGCAGAATCATTCACTAACGGTAATAGGCCGTGTCGACGGTAATCGGCCGTGTCTATTTTGTAGTAAGATGTGTCAAGGTGCGTTCGTATGAAATGATGTATTGTGATACATCATTTTCCCCAATTCCTGCCTTCCTATTTTTATTCTCTATGCTTCTCATGGTTAATTAATACAAAATAAATATCAAAGTCAGAACGCACGCACAGAAATGCCACGACTGAAAATAATCGGACGGCGCAATTCAGTTGTTTCTCGTTAGACCTTCTAGCGGCGGCTTGTGACGAACCGTGCTGGAAACGTGCAGAAATTGTCCAGACCGTACATGGGCGACTTTCGTCTTTTATACATCTAGTTTGGGATCTTGAAGTTTCTGTACAGAAACTGCATGAGAATCTGCACGAAAACCGTACCGTGTATATCGGGAAAATTTGCACTCATTAAAACAGTCTGATAGTATCATGAAACGGTCACATAAAGCTACCAATCAAGTGTCTCATAATTAAATCACTTTACATCCATATCGAAGAACAACAACAGTTTGGGCCCACTGAGACAGAAGGCGCGGGGGGGGGCGCAGAATGCGAGCGGGCGGGCGGGAGGCCATTAGTGGAGCAGGTGCCGCCGCAGCGGTGTCGCGCCGACACGCTGTCACCGCTGACGCCCGATCGCTGACGCGCGGCCTCCCTCGACCTTCCCTCCTTCCTCCCCCTTCCACCTCCCCCTCCCCCTCCACCCCCGGCGCACCGCTCGTTACGAGATGCGTCGCGCGGCGGAGCGGCCGGCGCTTCCCCAGGGGCGCCGCGTTGCCTCTCCCCGAGATGAAGGTACTCTCGGTCGCGGCGCCGGTTTCTTCGGCGATGTTTTCACGGGAGAAGGGAGGGATCTGGGGGTCTTTTCACAGGTGTGGTTCTTTGGTGTATGTGTTCTTTCACTTTCAATTTACTCCTACTTCGTTTTTCTTCTCGTTGCTTATTTTGCCGTGACAATTTTATACGGTTCATTTTTTTTATAAAACTTTCTTTATTTCTTTTCCTTTCTATTTACTTTCCATGTCCTTTCTTCTCCACTTTTCTTCCATACTCTCTCCTCATACCCTCGTCTCTGGTCTGGTCCTGCTCTTTCCTGTTCTCCATACTCAACTCTATCTTTCTCACTTGAACTCCCTTTTCACTTTTGTCAGCTCGTTTCTTAACTCTTATCCTAACCTTCTCGTTGCTTACTTTGCCGTGACAATTTATACGGTTTATTTTTTTTATAAAACTTTCTTTATTTCTTTTCTTTTCTATTTACTTTCCAAGTCCTTTCTTTTCCACTTTTCTTCCATACTCTTTCCTCATACCCTCGTCTCTGGTCTGGTCCTGCTCTTTTCTGTTCTCCTTACTCAACTCTATCTTTCTCACTTGAACTTCCTCTTTACTTTTGTCAGCTCGTTTCTTAACTCTTATCCTAACCTCTCTCATTTTTTCTCGTTCATTTCTCCAACAAATGTTTTTTTTAACTTATTACATGCTCTACAGCTCCTTCATTTTCATCTTTCTTTTTATTTATTTCTTTCGAATTCCATTTTCTCTATCACATTTATTTCCTCTCGGTCCAATTATTTTTTGTATAGTAGATATTGGTTAACAGAAGTACAATGGAAAACTGCAAATTTCTAGAGCAAACCAAGAACTTGCGTATTCGGCACTGTAATTTAAAGGAGATGAAAGCATAAAAACACATGTTTACGAGCATAGAAACTGGATTTTGAAAATGTTTATTTCATTTAATACATTTGTTAAAAATGGATATTTTTTAATATAACTACGTCCACCAATACGTCTATTTCATGAGTGGATTCTGTTTAAGGACTCATTAAATGACAACTGATTTGCTATTTTCTTAATAAAATATTGAAAGGAATTTAGGACAATTTACTATGAAACGGTCAGAATTGAACAATTCTTTCGTAGATTACTTCGCAAACCTGGTAAACATGTTTTCATGTATTCACATACCTATTATTGTTTCATAGACAGTTTGTTGTTGTATTGTGACCAAATTTAATTTAGGTGAATACATTGTGTGTTTAAATAAACGAGAACGTAGAAAATATTTGTGATATTATTTGGTGTTCTTATTTTTTGGAACAGAGAGTTTATTACTAAACGTTGTTACATTTGGTACAGTTGCGTGTAAACTTTGTAGACCTCAAAATATAGAAAATCAATACATTTGAATTGTGAAACAAGAATGTATTAAAACAAACATTGATTCCGTAACTTAATATAATTCTTTATTAATAACCTAATAAAATTCCGTGACATAAACTTTTTTGAATTGAATTGAAGTTGAAGTTTTTAAAAATACATACTCATTCATATTATACATATATTACTCTTACTTTAGTAAATTGGTATCCCTATTTCAAAGTATTTGTGACAAAGGTCAGCAATAAGTTCATTAAAATTCGAGATTGTAAATGAAACATCTCGTAACTAATTGCAGTAGTTCTGACAAACACTGAAGAGTAAATGATTACTACAGCCCGTCAAAACATAGCTTTTCCGCGAGAAAGAAAATGAAGACACATTTGAAAACATTAAGTCAGAATTGCTTAGGACTTTCAGTTTCTCTATCAGGTCCCAGAGTGTCACAAAGTTGAACAATAGTCGGTACACTTTCTAATGTCTTTGACTTGGTAATTTTGCAGAGATTCTTGACAAATTTCTCCTGCAGAGGAAGGAGCAAACTAGATACACACTGCAGCAGAAAATGCAAAATAAATACCAGAATTTGAAAACGTACGTTCACAATTTATAAAAAGCTTTCTTCATAAACGATGTATTAACTTTCCGAGTGACGTATTGTTTTCCGATGTAAAGGGACGCGATGGCACAACGCGCAACGATATCTGCTTCAGAGAGCTTTAGTGTTGGCAGTTGTTTGCTTTGGACTGCTGGAAATAAAAGAATAGATCAATCGTCCGGAAGATCAAAGAGTGTATTTCTACAGCCTAGAATAAGTGCAAAAAGAAGCCTTGAGGGATATGAGGAACGAAATAGGTTTTGAATGAATGGATCAAGTTTGAGAAGTAATTCATTGTTTAATAGAAAATTATAAAAGACCTCAAACAACAGGTTTAGAAGAAAATAAAGGAGAAAATTCACATTAGCATGCACAGTGGATTAGCGAATAATGAAAAGTACTGGGGAATGTAATGCATTTTTTCTCTGCTCTTATTTTTTTGTTGTAGCTATTTGTGAATATTTAAAATATTTTTGGGGGTTGTGACGGATAATTATTGATTATCTGAATTTCATTCATGAAGGCAAATTAAATCCATTTATGTTCATTTCACATTATTTCACAATATTTTAGGTTATTGCAATGTGTATGTATGTTTGCCATACTTGCAGCGCTGAAAATATTTGTAAATCTTACATAGATTTCAAGAACCTACTCCTTTCTGACCGCTCGTTTTGCGTTGAGGTAACAAGAAGAGCCAAATCTTTAAAAACAAAATAAAAGCATTAAAAAGGCCTCAAAATTACAATTTTGGTTCTAAATGATTGGTGCAGAACAATTCTGTCACTAACAGTATCATTCTCTTAAGGTTTTTTTATACATGATTGGTTGTAATGATACAAAACCCTTAGTATTAAATGGAGAGAGGATTTGATAGCGGATAAAGATAGAGGATTTTTTAACTTTCTAAATTTAAATAAAACTTTGAGCATTACTTCGACATCTCAAACTAATCTTACTTATTTTAATCAAAAGAGTCGAGTTGGGTTCCTAGAGGGCGGTCTCTCTCCCAAGCGTCGCGTTCCAGCGCATCTCCTTCCCCTCCAGCCCGTCCGTTCCCTTAGCGACCATCGCCGCTCCGCTCCCTCGCGCGGCGCGAGGATCTTTCGGGGCGAAGCCGCGATTGCTGGCGGTCGGCGGCGCAGTTTCAAAATCGCCCACCGCCCTTCGGCCTCGCCCTTCTCGTCCCGGCCTATTAGCCATTGCCATGGCAAAGCTGCACTATCCCGAAATCCTCCCGCCCCCACCCCCCCCCGCTTTACACCCTCACACGCTGCCCCCTATCGCCAATTGCCCGTTCCCTGCACAACTCCCTACCTACCTGCCCTCTTCCCCATCTGTGCTATCATCTCTTGCAATCAAATCTACCCGTCTTAGTTTCCTTCTGTGTCCTCCAGTGTCCCGCCCTGTCCGCCCTGTCCCACCTCACCCCGCCCAGCCCTTCCGCCCTGCCCCTCACCATCTTGCCCTCACCACCGTGACCCGCTCTGGAACGTCTTGTACCGCCCTGCCCGTCCTGCCCTGCCCTGTACCACCCTGTACCGCCCTGTTCCACCCTGTACTACCCTGCCCCGTCCTGCCCTTCCCTGTACCGCCATGTATCGCCCTGCTTTGCCCTCCCCTGCCCTGCCCTAGCCCGCTCTGCCACGCTCTGTCTCGCTCCGCTCTACCCCGCCCCACTCTGTCGTCAGTGCCCGTAAACGCCGTCACTCGCAACGCCCCCCTACGAATTCGCTCTGCCCTCCGTAGATAATTTTCTTTTATCTTCCGCTTCCCACTCTACATATCCTACTCGGTATACCTTTGCCTGCATCTGCCTTTCGTTGTTACATTTCTTTTTACCTTTCATATCGTTACTTCCCAATTCCATGGAATTCTTCTTAGTCTGAAACTAGCTACTACTCTTCGCCGTGCGAATCTCTCTCCTAGCTTGCCTCGTCCATCTTCTCGGCTTTCTCCCGCCGTGGCCACCCCCCTTCCACTCTAAAGCATATTCTCATCTTCGGTTCGATGCTCCCCGACGCGCCACGGCCTCCCAATGCCCTACATCGCGTCTCCCGGCCGCGCCTCCCCCCGGCGCGCCCGAGCGAGGCGTTTATTGGCCGTGTTCAGTGCATGACCGCGCTGTAAACAGCCACACCTGCAGCCGGCGACCCCACGACCTCGCTCGCTCACTGCCCGCAGCGAGATGCGCTTGTTTGGGCTCGGTGCCGCCCACTCCGCCCCGCGCCCCCCGTGCCACCCGCCCGCTAGTTCCCCCCACCGCGCCGCCCCATCCTCCGCCCACGACGCCCCCCCCCCGCCCGCGCCGCCCACGTCCGCCCGCCCGCTCGCCCTATTCCCTGCCACCGCCTTGCTCGTCCCGCCCCTCATCCACCACCCCGCGCCGTCCACCCCGCCCGCGCCACCCGCGCCGTCCATCCCGCCCGCGCCGCCCACGCCGCCCGCGCCACCCAACCCGCCCGCGCCACCCAACCCGCCCGCGCCACCCAACCCGCCGCGCCACCCAACCCGCCCGCGCCGGCCACGCCGCCCGGCCCAACCCGCGCCAACCGCGCCGCCCACCTCGCCCTCGCCGCTCCGTTCTTTCGCCTCATTGGGCACCGAAAGCCCTCGGGCCGTTCGCGGAAAGGGCAACCGCTCGCTCTGCTCTAAAGGGAGAGCTCGGGGCCGGCGAACGGAGCGTTTGTACGCGGAGAGTCATACAGATACGCGAGCAGTCATTTTGGGGCGAGGGAAGTGTGTTCTTTGTGATGTGGTTTTGCATAGGCGTTGAATTGCGGTTTGCTTATGATGCTGATTGATTGATGTATGTCAAAGCCATACTAAATGCACACTGTGCTTTAAAAAAGACAGAATTTTCACAACTGTACACTGATGCTGATGTATTGTTAACGAATTTTTTTCCGAATCTCTTTTTTATTAATATTACTGTCAGTCAATTCTGCTTGATGGCAGCAAAGAATGTATTTTGACACAACTTGAGCTAACTCTCCCTCTAGTTGTGCTTACTGCTTATGTTACAACTTCTAAATGTTTCAAAGTCCAGAGATACTATAAGTAACTAAATTTCCATCAGAAACATTAATAGGTCGGTTATTTATAGATTTATGTAGTTGCCAATTTTTTATAATGTTTAAAGTATTTTTTGTTCTTTATTATTTCGTTTTTTTGAGGCGCTCACTATTTATCACATTGAGTGTTTAAAACGCAAACTTCTCTCGGCAACATAAGCAAACTATCGCGCGGGACAATACGGGGAACAAATGTTCTTCTGGCCCAACTCAAACATTCGTAAAGAACTTTCTTTATTTTTTCTAAATAAAAAATAGCACAACGTCTCTGATTCTTCCCCATGACATCAAAGGAACATTCTGTAAAAAAATATTCTATTTTATATCATTATCTACAGAAATAGCTATACACATTTTTAAATCGCATTTTCAAGCATGAGAATAGCTAATATTGTTATCTACCTACATAGGATAACGGTAATTTAACAGTCGATAATTCTGTAACAACTAGTACAAAGTTTCAATATTATCCAACTCGTATTGCGCTTTCTTTGTCCTTTGTTTAATGACGCATGTTAATCACATTATGGAGAACTGACTAAACACCATTACGTATGTTTGCCTTTACTCAGTGGTAAAATTATATGCAGACACTAAGCGAAATGAGCATATCATTGCACTCATTTCTATTTAAACATTGGTATTATACCCTTCAGCTTTATGTGATGGATTGCAGTAATGAATCTTAAACGAACACCGCGCGCTACTTCGTGATAATAAATGAGACGGTTTTGTGTAGGAGTTGTTTTTCAAACAATAATTTCCGTTATCCTTGCAAAGGAATTTCAAAAACTTTTCGCGCACAGGTATTTATATTAATATTCACATGAGGTAAATAATTGTGTAGAGCACTTGAGCTAATAGCAGTAGTGTATATGACTTTGGAGTGAACAATCCCTATTTCGCAATAAAACACATTCAACATCAAAGGCTAAATTTTTCAATAGAAATATGAATCGTTGAATCGAACTGTATTTCCCCTTTTACTCTTAAAAGCATTGCAAAAATTAATATAGAGTTTACAGGAAGATTAACAGAGGAGAGGATCGGAATTGTAATCAACTTCTAAGGAAGAAGATCACAATTGGGATAAGAGTTGTATAATACACAGATATTAAATGATAGGCATTAAGATTTTTTACATTTCATCCCCTTACTACAGGGAGGAAAAGTATTGGAATCACTTTAACATACCATCTTGAATTCTCGTCTTGAAATCTATTTTTAATATTGTTTGAGCTGTAACTTCACACAAACGGTAGCATTAAGGCATATTAGTGCAAATATGATTAATATTGGTGCGGCAGAGTGGTGAAGAGACACACGCAATTCTTCCCGAAAATTGTGAAGTCTATACGGATGAGCGATGGATGGATGTATATTTCATGCATAACTGAGAAGCACACATTCAAAACGTGACACGTCAGCTTCATTTTCTTCCAATAAAATGAGAATGTATAAGAAATTTTACGCTTTTCAACACAGTCTTTAACTCGACGAATAGAGTACTATTTAATGCATTGTAAGACATCTCCCGTTTTTCTCTGGAAATAAAATTCTAGGTAAAAATTAAAAAACAACTCAAGTTTTGCTAAATATACATGTCACCTTTTGAATGTTTGCTCCTCAACTCGGTCATATTAGAAGCTTTGGAGCTTAAACGTGGTAAATATGCCACGAAAAAGTTCTAGTTTTTTTCGTTCCAAGGAAAATTAAGATATTCTAATTTTTTTGTGATACTTTATATGACGCATGAGTGACAGTTTTAAAATTTATAATAAAATATATTTAATATTTTTGCTTCAAAAGTGCATTTAGAAATGAGATATAATGTTCAGTTTTCTTTAAAAGCTCAAAAATTTTAAAAATTGTGAATGTGCAAATATTGTTGAACATGTCACATACTTGCAATATTAAAGCCAGTCATTTCTTTCAAAAGTGTCAGTAGACCTCATGTTCTCAAGTTTGCTGCACAAAAAAATGATGAACTTGAAAATAACACTTTTTGCCCTGAACTTCTAAGACACGAGTAAAGAAAATGTGCAAGAATATGTTTATAATAATCTGTTACATGTGCCTGGTACCTCATCGACTGACTTCCCTCAGGCGTTGCACTCTTTCAAAGCTAATGCACAGCCGTTAGACCCTATGAAAGTTACATTAGAACAGTAATTGATGAAGTGTATGAGTGGCGTATTCTTCATCATGGCACTGGCCCAAATGTAAAATATAAAAACTGATAATCCACCAACATCGCCCAACCATATAGCGTCAAAAGCATTGAACATCCAACCATCTCGACCGTCCCAACAAACTTGACCACCCCAACAAACTTTACCACCCCAACAAACTTGACCACCCCAACAAACTTGACCACCCCAACAACTTGACCACCCCAACAAATTTGATCACCCCAAACCAACTTGAACACCCCAAACCAACCTGCCCACCCCAAATAAACCTGATCACCACCAACCAACCTGACTCTTCTTCTTCTTCTCTAGCTCTACAGCCCTTTGTGGGCCTCGGCTTCAAGCACAACAGCATTCCAGTCTTTTCGGTCTTCTGCCATCTTTTTCCAATTCTTTATTTTCATGATGTTTAGATCTTTTAGTACATCATCCTTGCATCTTTTTTTAGGACGCCCTCTCCTCTGTTTGGAGAAGAGACCAACTTCTAATATCTTTCTGGGCATTCTTGATTTTCCCATCCTTTCAATATGTCCCAACCATCTGATCCTTTGCGCTTTGATAAATCTGACAATGTCTTTTTCTTCCAGTATTAAATTGATCTCATCATTGCGTCTATATCTCCATATCTCTTGATCTTTGATAGGTCCATATATTTTCCGTATTATTTTACGTTCAAATCGCCTTAACTCATTTGCATCATTTGTTGTTAACGTCCAGGCCTCTGCCCCATATGTTACCACAGGACATATTAAGGTTTTATATATTTTCATTTTCGTGTTACGTATTATTAATTTATTTCTAAGTATTTGCATATTTATATAATATGCTTTATTCCCTGCCTTTATTCGTTCTTTGATGCTCTCCCTCATGTCATTCTGATTACTAATAAGGGTTCCTAAATACTTGAAGTTGGTAACTCCTTCAAAGGTTTTATTCAATATTTTAATATTTTGGGGGCTCCTTCTTGTCTCTGATGTGGAAAGTACCATATACTTTGTTTTCTTCTCATTTACTATTAGGCCTATATTTTCCGCTTTTCTTTCCATTTCTTTGTAGCATGTTATTAAACTTCTTTTATTTCTAGCTATTATGCAAATATCATCTGCATAAGCACATATTTGTACTGATTTATAAAATATCGTACTGTTATGTGTTAAATTATTTATTTTACTATGTAGTGCTATAATAAAGAGAGTAGCTGATAAACTGTCTCCTTGCTTTACTCCTGTCTCTATTGTAATAGGTTTGCTCTTTTTGTTACCACATTTAATTTCTGCTTTTGTATTTTTCATTGTCATCTTAATCAGATTTATCAATTTTTCTGGTATTCCTATGTCATAGAGCGTTTCATAAAGGATCTTCCTATTTATACAATCAAATGCTTGTTTATAATCAACAAATAATAGGTGAATATCTATATCATGTTGCTGAAATTTTTCAGTAACTTGTCTTACTACAAATATTTGATCCATTGTACCTTGATAATGACGAAATCCACATTGGTATTCTCCAATAATTTTCTCAGAATACTTTTGAAGTCTCTGATTTATTATTCCTGATAATACTTTGTAAACAACATTCAGTAGAGTAATTACCCTATAATTTTCACAAGCCAATCTATCTCCTTTCTTGAATATTGGACATATCATTCCACTTTCCCATTTCTCTGGCATCTTTTCTTCATCCCATATTTTGCCTATTAATCTACATATAGCCTTTTCCAAAGTAATACCTCCATTTTTAATTAATTCCCCTTGTATTTGATTTTCGCCAGGTGCCTTATTGTTTTTTATTCTGTGTATCATTTGCGCCACTTCCTTTTGTTCAGGTTTATTTTCTTCACTTCTTATTTCTCTTGTTCCGATTTTACCTTTCGCTATATCTACATAGTTTATTTTCTTGTTTAGCAGATCTTCAAAATACTGTGCCCATCTATCTATTACTTCTTTTTCATTACTAAGTATATTTCCATTCTCATCTTTGCATCTTCTGTCCTTTATTTGAAAGCCTTTTCTCATATTATTCATGGCAGCATAGAATTTTCTAATCTCACTTCCTTTATTTAGCTCTTCTATTTCTTGGAATTGTTTTCTTAGCATATTTTTCTTTTTCGTCTGGCATATGATATTAGCCTTCCTTCTTGCGTTCTTATATTCTTCTTTATAATTTCTTGTAAGTCTCTGCAACATCATCTTCCGGGTTTCATTTTTATTTTCTATAGCCTTTCTGCAATCTTCATCAAACCAGTTGTTCCTCGTCCATCTTTTCTCTTTAATTGGTTATTTACAGCTGTTTTTTTATCTCTTCTATTCTTCTCCATTCCTCCTCTTTATGATCTTTTTCGGTTTGTTGCTCCAGATGTTCCTTTATCTCTTGTTGATACCTCCACCTTACCTCTTCTTTCTGAAATTCGTTTATTTCCAATTGTTTTGTAATAATCTTTTCCTGGTCTTTAATTTTCAATAGTTTTTCTCTTACTACTGCTTTCACTAGGTAATGATCAGAGTCACAATTTGGGCTTCTATAACTTCGAATATTAATAATGGATGATGAATATCTTCCATTGACTAGTACATGGTCAATTTGATTAACTGTTTCTGTGTCTGGCGTTCTCCACGTTCCCAAATGTATTATTTTATGTGGGAAACATGTGCTTTTAATTTTCATGTTATTTCTTATTGCCAATTGCCCTAGCATATTGCCATTTTCTTTACTCACTTCATGTAATGTGTGCTTGCCTGCATAATCTTTCATAATATCTTCTTTTCCTATCTTAGCATTGAAATCACCTAAAACAATGATCATGTCATACTTTGGTACTTGGTTACTTATCTGTTCAAGTTCTTCATAAAATTTCTCTTTGTCTTCTTCATCTTTATCTTCAGATGGCGCATACACTGTTATCATTGTAATATTTCTATATCTTCCCTTCTAGCGTATCCTAGCAAAACGTTCACTGATCATATCATATTCCAATATACTCTTTCTTGTTTTCTTGGACAGTATAAAACCTGTGCCATAAAGTCCTGTTCTTTCCTCACTACCACTGTAAATCATTGTGTAGTCCGATTTATCTATCCGTCCTTTACCTTGCCATCTCACTTCTAGTAGTGCTATTATATCAATATTATATTTAATCATTTCATTTCCTATTTCATCCATCTTTCCTGTTTTCATCATTGTTCTCACATTCCAAGTTGCCACCTTCATATCATGTCCTTTTATTCCTTGCCTTGTCATCATATTTAACTGTTCTATCCGAGGCTGTTGCTTGTGTTTCCTAACACTGTGTTTTTTCGGGAATGGGTTGTTGGCCCTTTGCCCAACCCCCAACCTGGAGGACCAGATAATTTATTCTTGAGGTTGTCTTCCTCTAGCCTTTAGCAGTACAATGCTCAACTGCAAGGCAGCAGTGCCTGTTGGCCCGCGGGAGGTATTTCATTTCCCTCCTACCACCCATATCTGGGAGGCATTCCCCTATCCGCCACCTGGGGACACGTCCTCTAGGGGTTGCAGGCTCCCCCGAGGAAACCAACCTGACTACCCCCAATCAATCTGATCACCCACAACCAACTCTGCCAAACCCATCATTGAGACTACCCAAATCACTCCGACAACCCAGACCATCCCGGCCATGACTATCTCAACTACCATGCACTACTACACATGCAACGACACAACTACATCTGATTCCGGTCAGTGGACAGAACGATCTTTCAAATCCGAGCCTCCCGAGCCACTGTGAAATCCAAGGCCACATAGTGTTCGCACGGAAAATCCGAAACACACCTATCACATTTACCGTCCACACGTCTCTCACCAGTATCACAGCTGCCGTCAATACTTAGAACGGATTTACCCGCTTACTTTTGACGGGAGTTTTAGGGAACTTGCGCATGCGCACAGCAACTCTGCCGTCTTAGAAGCAGAATTGTGCTGGTGCCGGTCCGCTAAAGCTCCCGAAATCGTTCGTCAAAAGGAAGCGTGTAACTCACGGCCAACACTGCCATCGTTTCCACAAGGGATATGGACTCTGTGCCGTTACTTCTGAGTGATCAACGCAATCCTTCACATGTTACTCATACAATGCAATCTCTTCTCATGTTATCCATCACCGCCGCCGCTGCCCTCTAGCGTTTTTTCCCTCTTGTGGACGGCTCCTAAGCGCCCAGGCAGCGTGAGATGTTGTTCGGCCGCTGGCGGTGCAGCCGCCGCCACCGCCCGCAGCGCTAAACGCAGGGCGGGGGCGGGGAGAAGCAGAGAAAGGGGACGGGGGCGGCTTGCCACCCGCGAGCCGCAGACCGCGAGCTGACAGCGGCGTCCGGATTCTCTGTTTCCAGTCGGCGGCGCTGCCGGCCCCGGCGGCGTGAGCGACACCAGCGCCGCGACCAGGCGGCAAAAACAGGCAATAAATCCACTGCGCGCCGCCTCCGCGGCCCCGCGCCTCGCGCGCCTGCTGCGTCGCGCAGCCACTGACTGCCTCACTGCCGCCGCCACCGCCAGAGACGACGACGGTTTAGATTTTTTTGTTTCGTTGTCGAGGAAAAGTAGTTCAATGAACGCCCTAGACCAGGGGTGTCAACTACTGACTGCTTCACTTCCGCCGTTGCCGCCGCCGCCAGCGACGACGGTTTAGATTGTTTTGTCTCGACGAAGAGAAGTAGTTCAATAAACGCCCTAGACAAGAGGTGTCAGCCACTGACTGCCACATTGCCACCGTCACCGCCGCCAGCGATTACGACGGTTTAGATTTTTTGTGTCTCGTCGAAGAAAAGTAGTTTAATGAACATCCTAGACCAGGGGTGTCACCCACAGCACGTTTACATGCTCTAGGACAGGCTGCTCAAGGAGAGGGTGAACTTGACATACTATGGTTAATCTGCAGGCAACCGCTGTGGCCCGCTGCTGGTTGAGTCAGTCCGTCAGTGATAAGAGAAATTGCTCGGGTGCTCGGCTCTAATCTAGTGAACGCGGGTAACTGCAGCGGGTTATCGCGGACAGTCTGACGTGGAATGTTGCACGGCTGCTCAAGTGGGCAGCGCACTTGGCGTGTCTTGTCTCGGAGCTTACTTGCGCAAAACTACCCTGACTCGCTTCTCGTCACGTTATCCCGGCAGGAGGGATAGAAGGGGGACGCTCGGGCGCAACCGACTCTAGTCTGGTGAAAAATTTTCCTCTAAGCAAGTGAAACGCCGACAGTTGCAGTGGCTCTTCGCTAGCCATATGGGCTAAATTCTTGCATTCGAATGCCTGTTTTGGGGCAAGATAGCGCTGAACAGACACCACCCATGCGATATACCAGTTGCCCCGCTCCAGCAGAATTTTGCGTACAACAAGACATGCTGGAGCGGAACAATCAGGTATACAGCAACTCTAGACAAGAGGGCGCTTGATTTTTTGGGCATCAAACATGAAAATGATGTGTAATGAATAATATAAAACTAGTGTCAACGCCACTACGAGTCATGTTATTAACCAGAATACGATAATCGTACCGGATAAGACTGGATAATCACACCGTCCACTCAACCCACATCGCTCACAGCATCCACACCTGCATACTGTCAATACAACCGACCAGCTGTTTGACTATTGCAATTCCCATTCCTATCGTTTGTGTCAGTCAAATTGCTTCTGTTCTCCAAATTTCTTTTAATTGCGGGAAACGGGATGTGGAAAAAGATGTAACGGAAGGCGGTCATCGCGGAGACGGCCTACAGGGGCCAGATGGGGAGGGGCGGAGCATGGAATGGCAAGAAGGGGCTAGCTAGAGAGCTAGAACGAGTTCAGTTGCTGTATGGAGAAGAATTCTGGCAGCAGGCTGCTCTGATCGGTAGTTTTCCGCGGTTTCTGCGATGAACACTAGGAGAATGCCAAAGCAGCACCTAACAAACGGGCCACGGACCGCCCGCGATTTTTCCTTTATCTTCTTTGTCCTATTTTCATCCCCTTACTTACTCACACTTATATGCACTACACTACATCATGTGCCTGGAGGACCAGTCGGGAGCTTAGAGCTTGTCCCGGCTTGGACGGTGTTGCGCTGGTGGGAGATTCCTGGTTGGGAAAAACTCCGCTTGCCGATGATAGGTCGACACCGAACCTCAGCAGCCAGCGGGGGAAGATCACAGCCACGTCTCGAGGAAAAACACGCACTACACTTACTGGACTAATGATCTTAGAAGTTGACGCGCCCGGAATTATTAATCAAATAAGAAGCATTTCTGTATTTTATGTCAGTACAATTACTTCTCTTCTCCATTTCTCCATATTTCTGTAAATCGCGAGGAACGCGATGTGGGAAACGATGGAACGGATGGAAGACATCGCGGGGACAGCCTGAGGAGGCGAGGTGGGGAGGGAGCGGAGCATGGTAGGGCAAGTAGGGCCGGTGGGGGCGGCGTGGCTGCGGGGACCGCATGCCGGGCAGACGGGCGGGGCCGCGAGGCGCGGGGTCTGGTTGGGGGAAGGCGAGCGGGGGCGCGAAAGTTGGCGCGCCCGCCCGCGGCCCGCCCGGGGCGCCCATCCGACAGCCCCGCGGGGAGCCGCTGCGCTGCCAAAATCCCGCGCGCGGAGGACAAGAGGAGCCCCGGCGCCTCGGCGGGGGCGAGCAACAAGAGGGGTGTGCGCTATACAAAGTTCCAGGGTAAAAAAAAGTTATTTATTTACAATCCGTTGCTCAATACCATCCTTGCGGCAGAAAATTCAATGTTTTCAGCTTGGAAGCAGCAACAGTTGAGGCACTTTTTGTACTGCGATAAAGATGCATTCTGAAAGAAGTTGCAATTGTAAATGATACTCGGTTACAGAGAGTTGACTATGTTTTTTTTAAGTAACAAAATTAGTCTGAAAATAAATTTGGTGTGCTGAAATGAAATATGCAAATATTTTTTTGGTATTGCTTATGTCTTTTTATTACAATGTGATCTGAAATTTTTCGAAAATATCTTATTTTTGATAGTGTTTCTAAATATCTGAAAAACAGTAGACAGAATCACATCTGTTGTTTAAACTTCTGAAAGAATATTACATTAATCATAACTAGTGGTGCAACAGAATGGCACAGACTTTCCCGTATTAGTTTGCTATTTCATTGGGTCTTTGCTAGCTATTCGCAATTGCCACAAACTCTTTCTTGCCAGATGTCATCTATCACCGCCAAAAGTACATTTTTTTGTCATTTTCTTCATTTTTCGGTTTCCTATTGGTAGAACGGAAACATTATTTTTGGGAATATTAAAGAACACAAAAACCTAGTCATAAATGGCAATTTTCTCTTAAAAATTATGTGCCGTTTAAGAGAAAATGGCGTTTTATCGCTACTAAAAATGCGAAATTTGAAGCTCATTTTCACAGAAAATGTTTAAGTTTTTAAAATATTTTTTTGAAGTTATTTGAAGCACTTACACTCACAAATATAATACTTTTACAAATTGCTGTTAATGTGCATATTAAAGATGTGAGAGATCTTTCAGAAAACTTACAATTACGTAATTTTTGAAAAAAAAACCTCAAAATAAACGTTACGCTATACTAAAGAGTGTAATTAGCAGTATCCGTTACAAAAGTTTGAAGAAAACATTTGCAGCCATATATGAGAAAATGGCGTTTGAGCGTTTCTGAAAATGTGAAAGTTTGAGCTACTTTTCACAGAAAACGGTTGTGTTTCGAGAAACTTTACTTGACATTATTTAAAGCGCATGTACTCGTAATATTATAATGTGAAAAAATTGCCGCTAATGTAAATATTATCGACGTGAGAAACATGTGAAAAAATTGACATTTTTGTAATTTTTGAAAAAACCAACCTATAGAGCAATATGACTTTTATTTCATCTGAAATAGTACATTTACCATTATCCCTACATATGTTTAAAGAAAAAATTTGGAGCCGTTTTTGAGAAAATCTTGTTTTTGTGATGTTTTAAAATTGCTCATGTTGCACGCATATTGCTCATATTGCTATAAAGAACTCAATATGCAGAACCAATTTTATTTGAAGAAAAAATCTGTATCTTTAATTTTGCATTTAGAGAAAGACGCCGAAAAAAATTCAAACTTTCATAATTTTCGAAAATTCAGCTATCTCTGAAAATAGGACCTATGCGATGTTAATAAGTGTATTTTATTCTATTCATACAAGAAATTTAAAGAAAAAATTTGGAGCCGTTTTTGAGAAAATTTTGAAAATTCCCGGGGGGCTTCATATAAAGTACCTCCAAAATTTGAAGAATCTTTTTCAAAATCTCAAAGCTTCGACTAGAACCATATCGATTGGGGACTGTCTATTTTGGAAGAAATTGTACGTATGGTTTAGGCGCTAGCAGTGTTCACGGGCGGACGGGCGGGCGGGCGAATTTTTCCTTTCAATTGATTTTTCGGTATCAAGGACCTAGAAAACAGGTTTTTTGGCTACACCACGTGTTAGGGGATTTTTTTTCCTTTTTTTAGCACCTGGTTTTATCCACATACTCGTTTTCACGGCCCGGCAATGAATTGTTTTCCGCCGAAAATTAGCCATTTTTTTTCGCGCAGCATTACATACCTTTCCCTATACTACGTATATCACTTCGTGTATACGTACGTATACGGGAAAGTAAAAATGTAAACAGAGAATAGGAAAATATTTTTGTCTTTTATCGAGTTTCCTATTGTGACGCTCCCTACAACACAGCATCGGTGTTGTCAGGTATGTCAAGTAGACAAAAAAAAATTTCGATGTCCTGCTATTTTTCATTATAAAATGGCAAATGGCTTAATGGCATAGTTAATGTACCATGATATTTTGTGTCAGCAAAAACTAAGTTAGGCCATCTTTTCGTGTTTATGTTAAACTATTAGAATATTCAGAATATAAATTTCGGATTCTTAGTGGATGAATGCCAGTCTCCGCAATATTCGTTTTCTACTAACAGAAATAATGTTTCTATGAAATACTTGGGTTTGACAATATCTATAAATATTCAAATGTTTACAAATGACATTTGCATAGATCTTATAGGGATTTAAGCATATTAAACAGTAAGAATATAAATAATTATTGATGGAATTGAATATTTCAGCTCACATTATAAAAACAACTCATGATACAAGCGTGATTTACAGAATTAAATTGAGTACATCAAAAGATTTAATTATCAATAGATTTGCAAAATCTCTGCAGCCAATGTAATTCACATAAGAATCTATTGGAATCATAGCACATATTTTGAAGTGTTGGTTTTCGGATAAAAAAAGCGATGGATTGAAATGAAATGTATAATGTTACATGAACTGAAATAATGCTCGATTTTGAACGTTAATGTTAAATGTCTTATTTGCACACAGCGTTTGCTAACAAGGAATTTCACGCAAACTTTGAGCGCTATTTGTTTCCGGAGGGTGCTTTATTTGCGGGCCCGTTACTTTACAGTCGGTTCTTATTCCCTGCGGGAATATGATCACTGTTAATTTCCAGTATTTAGCCGGAATGAATTCTGCTGTGGCTAGTTATTCTGTCAGTTGCCACATTTCGATTGTTGATTTTGAATCTGATATCGGTTAACTCCGTGCAGTTTCTCGTTTATTCTGAATCACACGAGATATCTAGTTTACGAGCGGTGTTCTGGCTACATTCACTTCTGACATTTGCAAATACTAGTGTGAAATTTCAGTAGGGAACATGTTTTATCATGTGAAATCTCTTCATGAGAGATCGGATATTTGTGTACAGGAAATTGAATTATGGCGTAAATTATGTGATGTTCAAAGCGGATAATTCTGCACATTTTTGTAAATAAACAATCGATTAGAAAATGTAGAACGACTGTTAATTTTTCCTACGTTGTATTATGATTTTCCAACATGTTATTCCGTGAAGTGGAAGTCCTGTGACAAATTGTAGAGAGAACAGCAATGTGAATCGTAATGATATGACGTCAATTAACTATCACATTTCGTTATTTGAGAGGGAGATAAAAGGCATTTGCAACTTGATATATTCAATCCCGAATATTTCTCTTAAGAGCCGTTTAAAAGTTATATTCCTTTATGAGGAAAATTTGTTATTATACAAAGAAGTATAAGTGCCAGTAAGAAATACAATTTAAATAAAGAATAAGAGTATAATATTTCATTATGAAAATTGTATTAAATATTAAACAAGTAACGATTTAGAATTAATTTTTTTACAGCATGCCTCCTGCTAATGTATTATGATGGTTAACTATTATGCTAATTTTAAATCAACGCAAAGACACCTGATGTTTCATTAGTCTCGGAAAGCTATGGTGCAATAACTCACTTGAGCACGTAGCTGGTATTAGTAGCAATCAAATAAAGACAGGTGGTACTTAACTCGTAATTTATTAGCTCTGAGATTGTTACTACAACTACACAGGGCAGGAAGCATTTAAAGTAGATGGAAAATATTGGTCATGCTGCCGAAGTTTGCATTTTAGAAGTTCGAAGATCCGAATTGAATGCTCATTTTAAAATCAACTTGTGTTTTCAACAAAATTGAAGTTGTAAAGATTTCGTATTATTTTGAAATGTCACTGATAGTTTAACCTCAATCTTAATTATCTCAATTAAAAATGTGAATTTGGGCTTCATTACAGTGATGATTGAAATGGTAACGGAATTGTAGAGTTTGTTTCCAAAGTGACGTATCATTTCCGGTTTTTCTAATATATTTATTAATACATTTTTAAGTCGTTTCTTCAACCAAATATTGTATTCTAGAATTGCGTTTCGCTTTTGCTAAACGGTATCCGAAACAGTCTTGCTACTGTCAAACCGAATCTTGAACTGTAAAACCGAATGTTTCCCTCCTGAAAAATTGTTTTATGGCGATACACTTCGGAAATAAGCTCTTCAAATGCTTTGCTCTTCTAATTGGAACAGTATTGGGAACTCATTGAAACAGACACTATATTTTTATTTTTTAAACAATTTATTACTTTGACGTTTTGACACTATTTAAGGTGTTTTTCTATACAGGATCCAGATTTATCGAAAATATTATTTAAAAATCAGGTAGCATTTTATCAAAATTGACATTATTATAAAGTCTCTTAAATGAACATGAAGTTGTTAGCATCGTCCTCTCTCGCTCTTCATCTGATTCTACCTATGAAAGTTACTGAGGCGTTAGCTGATTGCGACCTAGCGCAGCAGCCACTCGTCCACGTGTTCTCTTAGCGGGTAGCGTCGACCGACAAAAATCCACGTCCAGATCGGGGAATCCCCCTGCGGTTTGCGAAGCTGTCGAGTCGCGTGTTCGACAGCAGTTTTTCGCCATTCTCTCTCACATCGGACCTCTCCAGCGGTGGATGGACTCCTCACCCGGTTTCGGGACCAATTAATCGCTTCTGTCATCAATGAAGAATGTGGCGGATAATGTAATGGAGACGGGTGTAATGAAGGGAAAAATTGATCAGAATCATATTAAGGGAAAATGAGAATATGCTTGGCTAAAAAACTGATGCAAATTAATTTAAGTAATTTTAAATAAAAAAATGGAAAACCTTGGTAAAAAGCCTTAGAATACGTCCAACTTAGATCGACGAGAACTATTTCGTGTAATTTTTACCCTTAAAATGGAGGAACTAGTAAAAGTACTGAAAACTAGTATCAAAATGACTTAAGTTTCTGCAATGATATCCCCAAAAAAGGAGGAATGAGATGAAATATTTTTACAAAATACGTAGAATAAGAGTCTTGCAAAGCAAAAAAAGTAGAATTTTGGTTTACATTTTCAACCTGATTTATTTATTCGTTTCTAAGATAGTAATACAAAGCACTTGCATGGTAATACATGTAAATATCCTTTTTATAAAATTACAATTTATGCAAATCAAGCACCCATTTATTGATGTATGTAAAATGTAAAATGTATGTAAAATGATTTTTGCTTCTACTTTTTTAATGTATGTTGGATGTCATAAAATTTCACATTCCTTATTCAGTTTTGCTCTAATCCTTCTTTTGCTGCATTTAGTTTTATATCAATGTGCGATTTAACATGTGTACCTTTACAGCCATGTCATAATGATATTGCACCTTTCCTTTTTACTTTCGTGACTGGTGCATTAACGCCGTCTGTTTACCGATATATTTTTCTACTCTGGCACGAACTATTTATTCTAAACATTTTCTATTTCTTCGTGTATTATGAATCACGTGAATATATATTTTTTTCGTATCTGTGTACATACGTGTACATGTCACATCTAAGGTAAGACTTGATTTGAAACTGAGAAAATTGTTCAAAGTTTTTCTTATGAGTAATCAACGTTATTGAAAGTTTTCTTTTTTTATACGTTTGTGAACTTGTTTCAGGTGATTTTGTTGGTGGTATGCATGGTAAACAATTTGATGTAATATCAGCCTTCGTTCTTACAATTTGAGCAAGTCATTCTTGTCACTTTTATCTCTTGCATTAAATCTGTTTCCTGATCCTGATTGGTTTTTGAGCAAGTTTCATTGCAAAATATGTATTTACAAAGCTTCAAGAGATGGCATAAGAATCTCAAAAATGTCATTTTTTTTACTCTTATTGTTTCTCCTCTGTTTACACACGTCATAAATTTCGATTGCAATTTTAGTTGATTCTTTAACTCATCCTATTATTTATTCATTTATTTATATATGATAACCATTGTTTTGCTCCCTTAGGTGAGAAAATCATATTCATTTTCTCTTTATGAAAATAATAATTATTCAATATAATATTAATATTTTCATTTTTATTATTCTGGATTCTCTTTATTTTGTTATTAAAACATTTAAAATTAATGTATTGCCTTAAATAGTTACCTTTTTCCTTACTTCTCGTTTCTAGTATGTCTACTGCAATTCATCCCCAATGCCCTAATGGGCTTGCTCTAAGCACCCCCTCACCCACACTTTCGTTATGCATCGTGTCGCCTAAAGAAACCATTTAGAAGGCTAATCCCGCCTCCTTGTCGCCCTCAATGAGACCGGGGAGATCTCTTTTGGGACCACCGCTCGCACGAGCCCATCAGCCCTCTTCATCTAGTTTTCAAATAGGGAAATACCCCCCTCGTTGAAGGAAGATTGAGGTAGCCAGTATCCCCTGAGCTCTATACTTCAAGCTCTATACTTCATGCTCACGTGTGCAAACTATACTTCATGCTCACGTGTGCATCGTGTCACCCCTTGCTGAACTGCACGGAAATAGCACAATGCACAGGAGGCATAATCGACAGTCGATGAATGCTCTTTCGGATCGCACCATCCAGCGGGGGAAGATCACTCATCTCCCGCAATAGGAACATGTACTACAATTACGGAAATAACGACCTTCGCAGTTGACGCTCACGGAATCACTAATCAGTCAAAATCAAAGCACTATATAGAATCAAGAATGAAAATATCAGAGGATTTCACGGGCCTTCTATTCACTCATTTTTTAATCTTCTTTTTCACCTTCATTCTATAACTTGACGCTAGTCACTTTCTCAGTCATTTCCTCTCCTCACAAATTTTTCTTGCTAGAATTTGTTTAACCTGTCAATATGTATTTTTGCTTATCCTAACCACATTTAATTGATTGTTATAGTACTATTATCTGCGAATTGTTTACCTAAAATTAGTGGTATAAGTAAAAGAACTTAAGCTTTCTTGAATTAATTACGCTTCCATTTCATTTTGCCTTGGTGTTTTGCGCGTTTCCCCCCAACCGACGCCACTAGTGTGACGTAGCTCGTGGGTTCTCCAGCGATGGCGTAGCGAATGCAAATGGGAAAAAAGCGCTGTTTTTATTTCCAATAGAAATCGTGTGTGACGCATCGCCTGAATATAGTTCGTTTGCCGCTTGGACGGGGGTACTGCAGAGAACCAGGTTATCGCGCCTGCACGGTCACGGGAGAGCACAGATGGAATTCGGGGCCTCGCACCGTGTCTTTTGTGTTTTCGCTTGGGAGTTTCCAGTCCCTTCGTGTCCCTCGCCCAGAACCAACTCCTCTCTTCCCTCCATCTCTCCACATACCACCATATCCCGCCCCATCATGACCCACCAAACTTCATTCCATCCAGTTCTGCCCGCCACACTATGCCCCACGCAGTGCCACAATCAGCCTCGCAGTGCCTCCCTCTACAACATCCAGGCCCTCTGTGTCCTGCCTGGCCCTTCCTCATTCCCTTCAGCAACGCCCTGCAATCCATCACCTGATTATCTCACCCCGCTCTGCCCCACTCGCTCCCCCCCACTCGCTCCGCCCCGCTTGCTCCGCCCCGCTCGCTCCGCCCCGCTTGCTCCGCCCCGCTCGCTCCGCCCGCTTGCTCCGCCCCGCTCGCTCCGCCCCGCTTGCTCCGCCCCGCTCGCTCCGCCCCGCTTGCTCCGCCCCGCTCGCTCCGCCCCGCTCGCTCCGCCCCGCTTGCTCCGCCCCGCTCGCTCCGCCCCGCTCGCTCCGCCCCGCTTGCTCCGCCCCGCTCGCTCCGCCCCGCTCGCTCCGCCCCTCCCCTGCGTTGAAGTGAGCGAGATGCTTTTTGTTTTGGTCTGTGGCTTTCTTGCGACGCGACACCAAGAGATCTCGGTAAAGGTGAATGAACTGAATTTTCAATTTAGTTATTATAACTATACATCCACGTTACAGAACGAACTTCATGGCTTTCATCTCGAAAGTTCTAGTGTCTCATTGATTATCACTTTCTGCTGAACCAACCTAAGAGTGTTTTCGAGTCACGAATGTCACAGTGAGGATTATAGTACTAACACCATTATGTGACTGTCCATTTCTTCTCTGTCCGTTTCATCCCAGTCTATTGCATCATTGCTTATTTCATCTACGTCTTTCTAAAGATATGATGTACTCGCTGCTCTGATTGAAATTGCTTTCCAAACATCCCTGCTCTTTGCTTTCCTTATTCTTCAAGTGCAGGCCCCTATTCCAAATTCGTCACACCAGTGGATTTTGGTGCCCAACATTTCTTTTCCTGATCCTGGGATCCCATGAAAGTGTTGGGTGTGTCCAACAATCTGTGATCCATCCATTTGCATAATGTGTTCTATTCGCCCAAATTTGTATTTTTATTGCTTCGTTATTCATTTTTTTATTTTGCCCAAAGATCTTCACGTCTTATTCTCTTCGGGACCGTTATATCATGAATTTTTCTACTTTTCTTTGTGAAATTTGTAATAATTACTCGTTTTGGTGTTGAGTGTCCAAAAAGAATGAACGCAATATTTGTAAATAAAAGTGATTGATAGTTTTTTACTTGAGGATTGGGGAAGAAGGCTTGCCAGTGTAGACTTCTGGTTTTATCAAATCTTGTTAGCTCGTTTCCGTGACATTTTGACAATGTGAGATTTTATGTACATCAAAAACAAAAACCAGAGGATAGTGTAACAAAATGACTAGGTAACAGAAAGAGGCATTGATATGACTACTTACGTGCGTTTTTCAAACAATAATTAATTTACAAAAATTGTGTTGATTTGATTGGTCTCAAACATAATTAGGTTTTTGTAATATAAGGGCTACACATTTTAAAATGTGTTTCAAAATATGGTGTATATTGTCGTGAAACGATATAATACAGAATTCGGACGGGCTTCTCACAATCTAAATGGGAATTAAAACTATTCATAAAATGACATGTTCATTTCCAGCCGTTATTTAGCACACGTTTATTGAAAAAATCAAGAATAAAATATGAATTGAAATATGCTGAGTACCTGATGCCCATGCATTAGAAGAAAGTTGCTCTGCTGAAACCTTGACTATCAGTTTTAGGTAGAGGCACCTTTAATGTGCCGCCTCCGCATTGACTAGATTTTCGAATAAGGAGATTCAATTTCGTCATTTCATATGAGATTCGTAATGGACAAAGAACGTTCGGTGCCGATTTTCTCGGGATTCCACCATTTTCCTATCTCTCATTACGCCATCTACTCCATCTTCATATTCATTATCCATCACATTACCTGACATATGATTTTAATCGCCAGATTCATTATCATTACATCTCAATGCTCAATGTCCTACAATGGAGACCAACATCCAATGCGGCAGATTACTCCTGCAGAATTAACGCCGCTCACAATTGAAGCTGTACAAATGAATTTATTATGTTGCAGGATAAATTACTAAAGAGGGTTTATTCATTATGAAACAAATGCGATTGCGTATGTAGTCACTGCAAACGGAGGGTCCTAGATTCGAGTCCCTAGGGCTGTGGACTTTCGACACCTGCTTTAGCGAGATTCATGCAAGGCAATTCATGTATGGGAATTCCTGAGATACGTTTTGATAGGTCGTTTCCAAGATTTTCTCTTATCCATTCCAGATGAATGTGGGAGGATTTTAATAAATAAAATTCCGATTTTTCTCTAAATTTAAATTACCGGGAAAGATGGCTCAGTGCATCAACTAATGTCACTGAAGTCCCTCTGACCGGGAGGTCCTAGGTTCAAGTTCCGACGGCGGCAGGATTTTCGACATTAGCTTTTCAGCTAGGTTGAATTCAGTCACTGTCTGGAGGAGAATTCTAGCGGTCGGCTGCTCTGATCGGTAGTTTTCCGTGTTTTCTCCGATCAACATCTGGCGAATGCCGGAGCAGCACCCTAACAAACGGGCCACGGATCGCGCGCGATCTTCTCTTCCTTGTCCTATCCTCATCCCTTACACACACACTTTCACTAACATACACTACACTACCACACATGCCGGGAGACCAGTCGGGAGCTTAGAGCTTGTCCCGACTGGGGTGGTGCCCCGCTTGTGGGTGATACCTGGTTAAGGGAAACCCCGCTAGTCGACGGTAGGTCGGCACCGGATCTCGCCATCCATCGACGAAAAGATCGCAGGAAAGCACGCAGTACATTTACGGGACTAATGACCTCTGTAATTGACGCGCCCAGAATCACGAACAATCAATCATCTAAATTTAAATCATTTTTGAAATTAGTAGCAGTAACCAGCAGTTATCTTACTCTTGGAAAAATACGCAGCTCTTTTCCTCTTACCTTATACTAAAGAGTCAGGCAACTTGAGCGCTGATTTGATTCTAAGAAACAAGCAAGATCCAACCACCTTCTGTGCGACTGCTCAGTCTGGTACAGTGCGCCAGAAAAGTCTTTGCGCTGTGGCGCCATACCAACGACAGTGCCAGCAACAAAAGTTATGTTGGTAGCACGAACTGCAGCTTATAACACATGGAAACGTAAATTGCGTACTCACCTCGCTCGTAACAGATTCTGTAAGTGTTGTCCCCTTCATTTGTTTGCCAATGATCTGGTTGATACCAACATAAATGCGCTTTTTAATTGGAGGTTCTAATTCCTTTCGATTCGGAGAGTTTTCCTGGAGCACTGTGTAATAGGCCACAGACCGCGCGAGATCCTTCCTTCTCCATTCATCCTCACTCCTACCCTGAGAGCAAAGCAGAGGGAAAATCTCCGACAAGAGTACGGATGAGGCAACTAGCTGTGCATTCGAGCCACTTTGTCTCGTGCGGTGGGACGACCGAAATAAAAGAAACGTATAGTGAAGATCTGTCAAATGAATAATTGATGTTCTATTTCACTTGAGTTTTGGACCAGAGAAGCAATTACAGCACATTTTCCTTAAGTGATTTTAGTGCAATCGCTTCGTTAATTTGATTAATAGTTTGCTGCATAAAACCGTATTTAAAATTGAAATAATTTTGAATTGATTCTTATTTTAGATTTGAAAGTCCTCTACCAGTTCTAAGAAACATTATGCACATCTTTGTCCTTCAATATGTATTTTGCTGCAACATTTGTTGTTTTTTCAAACATTAACATACAACATACAAATGCAATGTTAAATAGGAAAATATTACACATTACACTTAATTTCGCTTGGCAAGGTCACCTAAATGTATTTATATAAGTTAATGCCCGGAAGGACTTAAGGTACATCTTCTGGCAATATTGAATTTCGTGTACAGTATATTAAAGCGATAATTCACATTTACTTGTTAAGTGTGTAGCGAAGTAAAACCAAATTGAATTACATTTACGATATTTTTTTATTACCGCTTTTTCCTCCAACAACCACATATCGGACGGTTTTAGTACAAATGTTGCCTATACATTTATTACCGAGGTGAACCTCGTCGTAGGAATTGCGCGTCAGCAGGATTTTGTGATCCCTTTTACGATCGTAACCTTTTGAGGCTACGCGGAATATAGACTGGAAACAATACGGATGGCGTCCAAACCGGGACTTAGTGGACCTTACGTGCTTCGCAGAGTCCATAATCGCCTGCTGGCGACGTGCACGTTCACGTGCTCCTATTGACCGCTGGCGCGCTGGCGCGCTGGCGGCGGCGCGGCGCCGGCTTTGGAAATTGGGATGTGCAGCTCGCGCAGTTAGAGGCTGCCTAACGAAGAGAAACGGCTGCCCATACGACGTCCGGGTTTAAGCAAATACTCAACTTTATTAGCCCCCCTAAAATACTAATAATACTTACCTTATTTTGTACTCTGGCGTTTTATTACTTTCCGCCGGTGTTTTGTAACACGATTCACCTCGCGTTACCTTTCATAAAAAAAATTCATTTTGGAGTGCACACCGACGTTGGCTATGGAGGCGGGTCGATTAAGTTTTAAAAAAATCGTGTAGTTTGTAAATGTTTTACCACTGGACGGACGGTATGGACAAAATCAATACTCCTACCATATTCTGTTGTTTTAAAAATTATAATACGATTTAAAAGAGATTTCTAATGCCATCATTTTTAAAGGGTAAATGTACTTACTTGGAAAGATAATTGAAACAAATAGAAGAAAAAATATGCTTAAGAATACAGTTTATTACTTTATAAAGAAAATGACAAAATTGATTACGCGTAGACATGTCTTTCGATATTATTAAGCAACTATTCTTTTTTTGTTAATTGTGTTAATTTGAATATTTTCGTAATGTATAATATTGTAAAAATTAAACGACATTTTCTATATTTAAGTATTAAAAAGTCCAATAAATGAACGATTTTCGAATATTGAAATTAATTCGAGGTGTGCAATATGACCACAATGACGGCAATAAGGCACACGAGAGTCATTTCGTACCAGGAACCCCAAAGCTTCCTTTTCCACAAAAATACGGAGACGCGTAATATTTGCAGGATTACAATATCCACTAAATTTCATATGCGAGCAAATAAACCGTCCCGCAGTTGGCCGTCGGTGTGTGGCGGGCGGCGTGTCATTTTGTTTAGTGCAGGAGGGCGGGCGGGCGGGCGGGCTGGCGGCGCCGTGCGTTTCATTAGGTGCGAGTTCTGCTGTGTGTTGTGTGGCAGGTTGCCGCGCGGAGCCCGCCCGCCGCCGCCGCTTCCTTCGCAGCCAGCTGCTCCTTCGCCACACGCTTTCATATCGCCCTTAATTAAAAATCGCCGCCAGTAAATTAAGTTTCTGTCGCGGCCCGCTGCGGCGACCGCCCGTCCTTCCCATCTCTCCTCCCGTACCCGTCCCTCCTCTCGTCCTCTCCTCCTCCCGTCCCGCTTCCCTCCTTGCCCCTCTCTCCCCTCGCTAACTCCCCACGTTCGTTTCCACATCTCTCTTCACATCACTCCCCCTAGTCTTTCCACCCGCTGCTTACTCCCTTCGTCTCCTCTCTCCGTCTCTACTGGTGGCTTCCTGCTCCCATCTCCATCCCGCTACCCTCCACTCCCCTCCCCCTCCCTTCTATCTTCTCACCGCTTCTTCCTCCTCTCTACTCCCCTCTCATTCCCGCGATATTTTTCTCCCTTCTCCTTCTTTCTCTCCTTGCTCACCGCCAGTCCCTCCCCTTCTGACGCCCAACACTGCTCGCCGCTGAAGCGTTCATCACAGCAAACCGAAGAACGTTCGTTGTAGAGAATTTTTTCATGAAGGAAAAAGGCCCGGAATGTTACTAATGTATCTCAATTTTTTAGTTTTATTTCCGAGTTCTTGATGCGTCGAATGAGCTTTTAGAATAGTTATCCTAATATTTTATTACCTTTGAAATTCTTTTATTACTTGAAAACCGTTCTTTTTAAAAACGTCTATGTCGGATTTAAAATAAAAAGAATTCAAGAAGAAAATTGAATGAGGTTCTATGTAATAGATCTTGAAAGTAATGCGTCAGTTGTGTTTAGATGTTAATCTTATTGAAGCAATTAAAATGATTTTCTTCTTGGTAAACGTACACAGGTATTGAATTTATATCGACAGTTCAATGCATCCAATTGTTTAGGTCAAGCCGGAAACATTATCGTAACAGATTAGATATAAATTAAGCTAAGAATTTTATTTCTTAAAACAATTCAACATTTTTATTCTGCTGTTAATTAATGAAACGAGAACAGAGATGCACTTGAAGTAATTGTATATGTATTATTTCCTGTATTTAAGTTGAATTTTCGTTAAACTGTGAAAAATACATTTTCAAAATTTTAATTAATTTCCGAGTCACAGTAACCTACAGGTCGTCCTAATACAGCTTCCCAGAGCATGCTGCAGTGAGCAGATCCTGCTGGCTGCTCAAGCTAGGAGTTGAAATCTTATTGCTTTGTGAGGGCGTTTCAATAAAATTCAGAAATATGATTTAATGGCGGAAGAATGTTTGCGGAAGTAACGTGTGACCCTTGTTTTAGATACGTTTTGTTACCCAACGGATGCTATAAATCTGTCTTAGGCGAGATTTTTCTGGATAGTGTTGTTTAAAAGGGGTCGAAACCTGTATTTGCTGAATCCGAATGTAATATTTTTTTAAATATTGTAGTTCACATCAAATATCCATTTTAGTCATTAATATTTCGAATGTTTCGTTTATAGTTATAAAACAGCAATAAACGCATCACCAAAGCATTCGGACACGAAATATTTCTTTAACAAACGTGGAATTTCGTACTAGGTTTTGTTCTTACGTAACACACCCTTCGTCGTTTTCAATATTTTAAAACAATATAACTGTTTTAAAAAACCACAAAATGAATATTACTTTGAGTCGAAAGATTAAATACATTTTAAAAGTATCAGGAGGAGTCCAATAACAATTTTGCTTGTGCAAGTGCGCATATCACCTAGGTGGGGCGTATTGCTGATATTACAGTTGAACACAGTGATCTTCCTGAACACATTTGTATAATGCGTTTTACAGAAACAAATGAATTGAAGTTAATATAGTAACTATATAAATAACTAACATTAGAATTTGTCAAGGCGAAAAACAACGGAGCAATGTTACAAATGTTTCACACACGCTATGAAATGTTTCGTGCACGCTTCGTATTGTTTCGTACACTATTGGTTAAAATATTACCAAATTGCCGTTTCCACATGGAAAACTAGCAGAAGGAACCAGGTTTTGCGCACGGATTGTTAAGAAACAATGTTTTTTTTATCGTTTCGTCCGAAGTGAAGTATTTGTCAGCATTGCCTTTTCCGAGGAATCCAATCTCTCTATTCATTTTCATCAGACATTTTCATTAGTAATATGGAAATGGCGCTTGACTGAAGTGAAAGCGTGAGCATCCCCCTCCTTCCTCACCGTTTGCGGAGCTGAACCAAACCGACCACGCACACGGTGCGGCAGTTCCCAGCATGAATTTGGCCCTCGCCGTGGCCTCTGTAGGCCGAGCACGTCCGGTAATTGGAGAGGGCCCGCACGTGGTGCTTCTTTTCACTCGTCTCTAAAGAATGTTCGTAACAAGTCGCAGTAAATTTAATTCCTGCCCGCGGCCAGG
>JAHLJT010004567.1:123819461-123840476 GCA_031308135.1 Acheta domesticus | reverse complement strand
TTCAAATTTTACAGTATACTAAGCCTATTTACAAAGATGTTTAACTATTTACAAACATAATTAAGGATGGCATTATCCTTGGTTACTCTTCAACTTTCCACCACTTGGCCATGGGTGCTGGTGAATACTCGCCCCATGTTAAACGTCCCTGGCACGAGGAGCGGGGTGGGCACTACTATCCAGCAATTTAACAATTTAGAGATTTTATTTATCTTACACATTGTTCTGCTTTTGTTTATTAATAATCTCTTTTGCAAAGACTTGTACATAGTAATAGATTCTAGTTATTTAGTTTGGTTTCAAAGTGATGTCGGCGCAACCACACAACCGACAATCACATAGTAATGGAGCGCTGTTTCTTCTTCTCCACACATGCATTCGGGGAGTCCTTAAGCCGAAGATTGAAACAACTTACTTCTGAACGGGCAGTGACCAGTAAGAATCTGCGCCATTCGGGGTAGGGTTAAAATGGCTTAAGCCTAATCTTGTTTGGACATTTGGCAGGCACGCGTAGGTATCTCTACAGTGGTTTCCTGCACCCATCTTGTTGCCAAATTCAGTTGTTTTGGCTTAACAACTTGATTACTTCTGTTTGACCACCCGGATCAAGGAGTTCCCGTCGATCCAGACTTCTCTTACAAGGTTACTTCTATATATTTAGCAGCTACAATTAGAATGACTAAATCAAGGGGCATTCGCCCGGAAATAATCTGGAGCGCTGCAGTGGATGCAGTTCCGTACGCTCTGTCAGGAGAAGAAGGGCCGATCACTGCGCCTTGTTGAGTGCCCTTGGATTAATACATTGCTTGTCTCCTTACCCAAACTGATGCCAGTAGGTGATCATGGGTAAAAACGCACCTTTTTGTAAATTGTATATAAGGCAGATTGACTTACTACGTTATACACCCCTGCAGCCTTCTGAGTTTCATAAATAGATTTTTGCTTTAGTGCAAACTTTGCTGACATGAGCGTTGAATTTTAATTGTGGATCAATATCCTCACCTAAGTATGTGTGGCAGAAGGTGACCTTTAATTTTTGCCCCTGTAGACCACACGGGTAAGGGCAGCGTTCTCGTATACGGACACAAGTGTTAGTTTTTCAAAAGGGCTGACATGTAGCATTCCGCTCACGCGCTTCCTCACACACTCTCCTGCGTCACTACCCAGAGGAAAGATTTGAGACGGAATTAGGACAGTGATATGGATGCTACCACAGGGGTTGGACTAGTCTTTGTAAAGCAGGAAAACTCATTTCCTTGGAACAAATTTCACAGGAAATGTTCGGGAATCGATCCCGGGCAACTTGTTGAAAGAACAAGCGACATCGTTCTGAGCCACGTGTCGCATACTACGCAAATCTGTTTCTCTTTCGTCAAATATATTTAACACGTTGAGTGCCATGCGAGACATTTGGTCTCGTAGGGTGATTTAATTTTCTTTTAATACGAGACCATGTGGTCTCGTAAGGATGTATAGTTTTTTTTAAGTACGAGACCATATGGTCTCATGGGCTGGCTTGTCTTTTATGTGATATTACTCGATAGTGCTTCCACCTATCCGCGATTTATCAACTTCATTATAGTCTACAACGCTTACAGATTACTACATATTCCGGATGAACAATATTTAGGTTTCTTTTTTCCCCGGTAGATGGCTCCTGGTTTTTCTACCCCTAGAGTCGTTCGCTCTTGCGCAGAGAAATACGTCTCCCGCGTATATTTGATTTCTTGGAATGGAAATAATTCTTGATAACGCATCAAAATTTTGTAAACAAGTGTCTACCTACTGCAAGAGTTGTCCTGACAGGCCATTTTTGTGTATAAATTGTTTTTGAGGCATATCATAAGAAATAAATAATTACATTTTGCATCACACAGTCTTTTCAATTTCGTACCACGCCCATATTTCCTGTAATTGGTAAATCTCACTGTGCTCCTCTGAACCGATTTCCTGGACAATGCCTCTCCGTTGAAAATGTCACACATTGATTAGGTGTGATGAGTATTTTTTTTTACGTATTTCCTTCCAGGCCAGAGCAGCTGACTTGCTTTGTTGCAACACAAGTAATCTTTGTTTTCCGGTGTCACGATCTGCATTTCACAGCTGTCTAATCAGTTCTCAGAATTGGGTCTCGACAATCACCACAGAGGCGTCGACGCATCGATGCCTCTAGAGGCACCTCTTATCATCTGTCACTTCCCACTCTCGCCCCTCCATGCAGAAGATTTCAAATGCGTCGCGTGGGCTGTAGACTCCACGCTATAAACCACACATCGCTTCAATTCACACAAGACATCGGCGAAATATTCAGAATTTATTTCCGAGCAACATATGGTCTCGTGATAGTTTTAAACAGATGCAAAAATTTCCCTTGCGACCATATGGACTCGTACATTTTTATAACTAAATTAAATTGTGTATAATATTAGAATAATATTGGTACAAGTTTCAATTTTATAGCATAAGTAGTTGTGCGTCAAATATCGTTGGCCACTGACGCGGTAGTACGGGAAAAAGCACTGTGGTACCCACGTGTAGTATACGGAGAATGTGCTTGGCACTGAACGTGTTAACTCTGAATACGTACATTTTATCATTCTGAGAAAATAAGCAAACGGTTATGATATTGAAAGCAATTGAAACATTTGGTTGCAAATACACGTGCAGAAGTAGACAAATAAAGGCACTTCAAAAAATAGCAAAACAAAACAGAAATTATTTTGAAATGTGCCAGTAAGTCGTCAGTAAAAATAAATTATTAGCTTTCATCCCCAAATATTAAATTAAGAAATGTGAACCATTTTGAATTGGCAAGACTATATCTAATGCTTTTTTAAAATGATTGTTCGTTTAATTAGTTATTTTTCTTATTGTACGTCTTGTACGGTACATGCTATTTCTAAATAGGTTTTTTGTTGAAAATAGTTATTTTAGAAAACAACTAACCATTGTTTCATTTTCCTTCGGATCGTTGCCATACTTTTAATGAAATCAGTCCAGAAAGTCCATTAAGACTTTTCCTAAAGTTAAGATTAGACAGTACATCGTGATTTACGTATCTATAAATGAATACAAACTAAGAAACTAAACGAAGCAAAAAGAAAGAAAAAGAAATTTTTTTTTATATTTCTAATTATTGTTATTATTTCTGTTTACTCTAATTTAAAACGGTATCTCTAGTACAAATAAATATAGGTCGCTAATGACCATAGATGTTTTGAAAGCGACCTAAAATAAATTAATTTAAAAATAGGCAAAGAAACATATAATAGTCTTTAGACATAAAATTTTATTCGGTAATGCAGAGCAGGTGAATCACAAAATAAATTTAGAGGTTATGCAAAGATCTAAAGTAAACTGAAGATTGGAAGTAAAACCTAAACTTCAGCACTCATTACCTAGGCAACTATAATCTTATGCAGAAGGTGTTACTTAAAATTATTTCAACTGCTGCGGTCATTGAGGCTCTTGAGCGATGATTTAATGAGTAGATATTAGCGCTATTGATATTCGAACTACGAAGGAGAAGTGATGAAATGAGGAAAAAAATAACTGGAGAATTCCGATAAATCTACAGACCACGCATGGACTTACAATTTTGTACATGGAGTGATCGTGGATTGAACCCCGGTCTTAGAAGTACTTGGTCTCTGATAACATTAAGATATGGGTACTTGGCTATGATTTTAGAAACTGTACCACGCTCCATCTAAATTAGCGGGAGAGATGGCTCAAGACATCAACTATTGTCTCTGCAGTCCCTCAGATCGGGAGGTCCTAAGTTAGAGTCCCGACGGTGGCAGGATTTTCTACACTAGCTTTTCATCTACGTCAAATTCAAATGCCGTCTTGAGGAGAATTAATGCGGCCGGCTTCTATAATCAGTAGTTTGCCGAGGTTCCTCCGATCAACACCAGGCGAATGCCGAAGCAGTAACCTAACAAACGGGGGCGCGTGATCTCTCCTTCCCCTTCTTTGTCTTATCCTCACAACTTACACACACATACACACACACACACACACACACACACACACACACACTTACCTAGCATGCACTATACTTCCACGCCGGTGCCCCACTGGTGGGTGATACCTGATTGGTTGAAACCCCGCTAGCCGACGCTAGGGTGGTGCCGGATTTCGCCATCCAGCGGGGGAAGACCACAGCTACTTCCCGAGCAAAAACATGAACAACACTTACGGGAATAATGACCCTAGTAGTTGACGCCCCCGGAATCACCAACAATGAATCAATCCATCTGAACTGCAGAGCCTAACGGGCTTCGGGCCGCGCAGACAGGCCTGTCCGTTTCCTGGGCGCTTCTTGCGCGCGCTGAGCTAATGCGCAGCGGCAGCGTGCGGCGGATATCCGCGCGTCCACAGGCGCGTCCACGGCATCGGCCGCGCGCATATCGGCGGCCATGCACGCAACCTGAGCCCGCACGCCCATAAATTACGCTCCCTCCCATCAGGCAGGGCGGGGAGGGGCGGGGACAAGACTGGGGGATGGAGCCGGAGAAGCAGTGACGCGGCTTCGGGAGGAAGCGGGTGGCGATTGCGGGTGGCAGCAGGAGGGGTGATGCAGGGGGCGGCGACGGTGGTGGCCGTGGTGACGAGGGGCAGAGGTGGCCGTAGCAGCAGAGAGTGGTGCGGTCTATGGCGATCGGTGGAGAGCGATGGGTTGTGGCGAGCTGCAGCGGTGTCCTGGCGGCGAGAAGGGTGGAGGGTGGTGGGTGGAGGCGTTGGTGAGTGCGGAGAGGTTGGTGCTTTTGTCAGCGGGGATGCGTAGCAGGGGTGGGTAGCGGGGGTGGGTTGCAGGGGTGGGTAGCGGGAGTGGGTAGCAGGGGTGGGTAGCGGGGGTGGAAATCAATGGTGGACGGTTGTGGACATCGGTGGTGAATGGCGGTGGTGAATGGCGGTGGTGACTGACGTTGGTGACTGACGTTGGTGACTGACGTTGGTGACTGACGTTGGTGACTGACGTTGGTGACTGACGTTGGTGACTGACGTTGGTGACTGACGTTGGTGACTGACGTTGGTGACTGGCGGTGGTGACTGTCGGTGGTGACTGGTGATGGTGAAAGGCGATGGTGACTGGCGGTGTTAGATGGCGGTGGTGGACGGCAGTGGGTGACGGTGAAGGTCGGCAGTGGGTGGCGATGTGTGGCGGGAGTGACAGTAGCTAACTGTGGGTGGCGTTTGGTGGCGTTAGGTGGCGTTAGGTGGCGTTAGGCGGCGTTAGGCGGCGTTAGGTGGCAGTGGGTGACTGTGGGTGGCTATGACAGCGGCGACGGCGATGAAAGTAGCTGCAGCGGCGGGCGTGACTGTGTGGGGCCATAGTGGACTTCGCGGGGCGGCAACGTGCAGACAGTGTTCGGGTTCCGGGCAGCGGGTGGGGGTTAACGAGCAATGCGAAGATTGGATGTGATGAGCAATTGATTATGTTGCCGTCGAGATGGCTTCGTGTGCGAGCGCTTTGCTCTTTGCTGCCTTTTCCGCAATGGGGATGATTCCCCATGAAATATTGGATGTAATGTGATTGGAATCGATCAATTCAGTGTTTAAGAACAGGAGTTATTGAACGTTACAAGAAGTATTGTTGTCAGCTTTTCGAGCATTATTAGTGGAAGAGTAGCAGGTAATCGCAAATACATTATACATAATTATTTATAGTCAGTGTCCTCTTTCATGAATGAGAAGGATATACAAAACCGTACTTAAACGTTTTTGTAAAATACATTGTATTATTTCATAGTTTGGTGTGGGAATATGGGAGATGAAATCAGTGATTGACAACGGCATTGAATAATGTTCGCTTTGTAAATAATTGCAATAGAAGAGTGCTTAGCGACTTCCTGGGTTTTGTAAAATTGTATTGGTTTTTGGTAGTATCCTTAGTAAATTAAGAAGCATGTACTTGATAAATTGCCAATGAATTTAAAATTCACAGAATACATTTCAATATGTAATTTTGAAGAGGAAATTAATAGTATTCATTTCGCTTTTTTCAGAATGTTATGTCCTTTCTGTGGAGTATTACTTGCACTATGTATAAAACGAAAAATTAGACACTGCATTGTTTTTTTAAGTTTTGAAGTTGTGAAGTCTGTTTATTTCTCTGGAACGCTTTATCCATATAATTCTTCGAAGTCGTACAAAGCACATTTTAGGTATACCATTGTTCACGATTGACCATTATGTATTAGTTCCATTTAATGTCAAACAATGAATAGTGTTCTTGCAAACAAAGAAGAGAGCCGAGTATAAACTGTGGTTTGCGGATGTCTTCTTGCCTAAAGGTTGTATGACAGTCTTCTCCTATTTTTTACATGATGGAGAAGAAAATTGTATTGATTTTTTACACTATTAAGAAAATTGTATTGAATAATTTAATAAAAATCCCTTAATCCTTGTATATCAACGCCTTTCCGATACCTGGAATGTCAGTGGAGGAGGGGGTCAAATTAGTCAACGCCTGCCTCAAGAATAAACTTGCAGTATAATTAAGGGAAATTTCATATATTTAAGAGTTGAAAAATATGATAGTTTGCAAATATTGAATGAATCGACTATCTTTCGGTATCAAAACTACGCTTGCTGAGTTCAACAGAATTATCGACCAAATTCTACGACAAGTGCTAAAGACAGAGAAGTACTTTGATGACATCATGGTTCACGGAGACACGAAAGGATTCTAGCTTGCCCAGAATTACGAAAGATCTTCAAGAAAACTGCAATACGGAAACAGAATTCTACAGTGACAACGGTATCTTGTTTAGAGGAGACAGAGTTGTAGTTCCATCAACTTTGCAGTCATCGGTACTAGACGAACTTCACCACACACACGTCGGGTGCATACTTCACCGCACACATACCAAAATGAAACAACTGCTCGCCCATATGTGTACTGGAAAAACATCGACAAGGACATCAAGTGGTTAGTTCGCTCTTGTCTGACATGAGGTATAATAAAAAATAGCCCTCCAAAAGCTCTGTTACATCCATGGGAAGAACCTGAGAACAATTGGCAGCGTATTCACATCGATTACGCAGGACCATTTCAGGGTTATTCTATCTATAGTCATCATTGATGCAAAATCAAGTGGGCCGAAATAGAGTTGAGTAAATTACCACCGACTTTACATTGACTATTCAGCTACTCCAAAACGTTTTCGCTCGACATGGGTTTCCTGAAGTGATGGTGTCCGACAATGCTACGAATTTCACCAGTCAAGAATTTCAAAACTTCTGAAAAGACGCTGGTATTTTTCAAAAACGTTTCGCATCCAGCGCCAAATGGCTTAGCCGAACGTAGTGTGCAGACATTGAAAAAAAATTAACAGCAATGATCGACGAACCTATGCCGGTACATATGAAAGTCCGAGAAATTCTTTTTCGATATCGAGCAACGCCATTGAACAGTGGTAAATCTCCATCAGAATTGTATTTGCATAGACAACTTTGTATCAAATTGAATGCTTTGAAGCCAATAAAATTTAAAACATCTGCCTTTATAACAAATCATTACGACAATTAAGTGTGGGAGATCGTGTACAAGCTAGTTATTATTCAAATAATAAATTACAATGGAAGCTTGGAACGATCATCAAAAAATTTGGTTGTTTACATTATTTAGTTGAGCTTTACGATGGGTGTGTTGTCAAACGACACCTTAATCAGTTAATACCTACGGCCATACAATCAAAGAAACCAAAGGACTTTGTGTCAATTGCTCCCGAAATGGATAATTCTCTCAGTAGACAAAGATCCAATGATGTAGATTTGGGAGACTTAGTTGATTTTCCCCAAACTACAAGTGAAGGACCTGCTACAAGTGAAGAACCTGTCAACGAAAAACCAACTGCAGAAGAAGAAGACGTTCCCGAGCCACCATCTATAGCAGAGGAAAAAAAAGATTTCAAACCACTACCACGTTCCACAAGAACAAGACTTGCTCCAGAATTTTATCATGATCAATGGCGCTAATATGAATTCAAGTGTGGGAGAACTATTATAAAATATACTTTCATCAGCGCCATCTGGATCGCTCAACCATAGCAACGAGTGATATATTATAAAGACTTTTCATATTTTGTAGTTCATGCTTATGCAATGTATATTGATTTGAAGTATAGAATTCATTATGGTTGAGTTAAACACAACGTGTCATCAATTAGCAATCCTCATATTATTAGTTAATAACTAATCAAGTTGTAACAACAATAATTTTCTGCAAGTTTGTGTTAAAACACTGTTTATGAGGAATATTGAGCAATATATTGTATAAATAATCTCTAGATTCAAGATTTGCTCTTTTTGTACAAAATAATTATCCTTTTTGGACATTTGTTACCTTTTTGTACCAATTTCATTGAAAATTACGCGAAAAGAACTATTTAAAATACTTGTACATGATATTATTTAATGATTTAATTTTGAAGAACTTATATTAACCCTCCCAGAACTCCTATACTTGTACATGACATTATTTAAAACAAAATTTTGAAGAACTTTCACTACGAAATAATCTATTAACTAAATCTGTTAATTTAGTTTAGAAGAGAGTCCAAAATTTCGGAATACCTTTGTAATTTTCGAAAATTTAATAGGTTTGAATGAAAATCAAATCAAATAAATTTATTGAAAATTATTAACCGATTACACAGGCCAACAAAAAAAGGGTTTAAAAAAACCTTTTAAATCTTAATAGCTTACTTTGTTATAGTTTTTGGGTGCTTAATCCGCATCTCAACTCTATTTCTTTCCATCATCTACAGTTTGGTCAGAATTAGATCTATTAAGATATGGGAAATATGATGTATATGCTAATAATGTGAAAAATTAACGTCTCTAAAATAGCAACAGAAATTTATTTAAACATTGAAGATGGCTTTATATTCTCAACATTCCATTCTACAAAGTCTTTAGTGTCCATTGACGTATATTTTCTTTGCCTCTTTTCTTTAGAGCCCCTGAAACAGCTCTTTCTTCTTTATGCCGTTTTCTAACTCTCTCGGTGAAGTGACCAACAGTAATCTCCCATCATATTGGTGTTCTGGCGTCCCTGATAACGTTTTTTCATCACTTTCAGATCTTAATGAAAAAGTTCACCTTGTTCTTCATTTAGATCACCTAAATCGCCGGAAAGAATTGTAAATTATTTTTTAAGAAGTAAACCTTGAGGCTCATTAAACATCTCAGTTGCGTCAAAGCTTTCAGTATATTGGCAACAATTGCTTGATAATATTGGTCTTTTTTTGTTGGCTAGGAACATATTAACAACGTGATTAAAAGCACTCTACGCTTCATTTTCATTTTCTGTCAAATGTAGTTCAAATTGGGGATCAAACATCACTTTTCTATTATCAGTCTCAATGAAGATACCCTCTTTTAATAATTTTGCTGCAGACAAATTGCGTAAACTTTTCACAAAGGTACTTGAAACACTGCTCATCTTTAGTTAAGGCAATTGTTTTAAGAGACCTAGTTTTACGTGCAATGGAGGCAGGAGAATCTTGTGTTGATCCACCATATGTTCTTGTAGAATGTTCTTTTCCCCCGGGTTTAATGATTTTGTTACAGGCCAATTCTTTCTAGACTATTACTAATCTTGTATCCTCTATCCCATTCACAGAATAATTATGGGAATTTATAATTTCCTGCATCTCATACATATCTAGATACTCAGAGCAGCATTTGCCTAGCAACACAGATAAAACGTTAAAATGTGAACAAATGGTGAGTGACACGGCATATTATTGTTATTTTTGGAATCTTATCTTTGGAACTTATTAACCTATTATTTAAAATGTATTTATATTTATAAGCGTTTATTTAATAAACGTAAGTAAAAGTTCTATTTGAAAAAGAAGAAAAATTTGAAGAAAATGTACACATTATTCGGAAAATGTTCTAGGGGAAAAGTAAAATCCTCCACACAATTAAAAGGTTTTTGAAAAAATCCTATGAACAGTTGGGGCTCCAGTGTTACTCAGAAACTAATAGACCTTTACACTACATTATGTGTAGCTTTAGAAATTGTAATTTAAAATTATGTGCTGTATTTGGCTCAAAGTTTTCTTCTTGTAGGTTTTGAATCGTAAGCAGGGCTAAGCGTATTTTGAAACGAAATCTCAATACTACAAACTGCAGAATGATAGTTTCTCAGTTTATTTTCTCTGAGCGGATAGAGAATACAAATATTTTCTGATGAACTGGAAACCCGTAATCGTGAAATGTTTTTTCATCAATGTAACTAATGCCTTAAGTAGTTCATGTTTTCGGCGTAGTATTTTTATAAATATGATTTTTGGAAAAAATTACATACATTTCAATTCATATAATGCGGAAAACACCTTAAGAGAGAATCTGAAGAGTACATTTTGTTCTGGGAATACAACACATTTTCAATTTTTAAACGCTTTGTTATCAGTTGTGGTCGCCTAACTCACTAAATTTTTATAAAACCTAAAGTTTTTCCCAAGTTTATTATGATTTCCAAGGATGCTCAAAATAGTGTGCGAAAACCTACAAAGTGAAATAAAACATTAACCTGGAATTTAAAAATGCATCAATATTTTTATTTTACTTTGGCGCATTGTGTTACGCAGCTCTAAGTGGAAAATTGGATTAATTTGCCAAATATTTCTATGCAGAACTCGAATACTGCAGTACACGATATTCTAAGAATAAATATTATATTTAATGTAAATGCCTACAGGCATATTAGAAATTATGGCATACTTCTGGAATCAGTCAATAAGACAACCTTTTGATGCCCACGATTCAATTTTCTTTCACTCTAGTAAATAAAAAGAAGTCTGTGTGTCTTGTTTAAAAATTATCTGGAATTGTGAGATTCACGCCATATTTTAATTTTCCTCGTGTATCTTCCAATTTTATCACTGTTTTTAATGTAACTGTTTTTAATGTAAGAAACCAACGCAGAAAATCATCCTCACTAGATTAACAGAATTCTTCCCAGATAATGGGTTGTCAAAGTTTGGGAAAGTCTTCTAAAAGTTTGACTACAAGCATTCTTTCCGAACGGAAACCTTATATAATTAAAGCACGCTTCATCTAAACAGAAGTAGTCCTCTTAAACCTCGACTTCATTGGAATTTTCAGAACGATTAGGTCTCGTTGAACCGAGCAACGATCTTATTAATTAACCACTTTTTTACTCTCTTCATTTTTTGAATAAAAAAGCTGCATCGAATTGAAATGCGCAGTAAAAAGGAATTCCGGGAATATGTACCGATTTCTTTTCCCTCGCTGGCGATATGGGTGTTCTGTTAAACCTGCGTAATGCCGCCTCGTGCCGGATCCAGGTCGTTGGCGCTTTCAGGGCCAGCCACCCCCGCTCCGCTTCTGCTCCGCCCTGCCCCGGCACCATGCCGCCCCCGCCCCGGCCCCGTCCCCTCCCCGCCCCCGCCCGCCCCACGACCCCGCGCCGCGCCCGCCCCGCCCCGGCCCCGCGCCACCCCGGCCCCGGCCTTGCGCCGCCCCACCCGCTCCCTCCCCTCCCCGCCCCACCCCGCCCCCGCGCCCCGTCCCACCCACGCTCCGGCCCTGCGCCGCCCCTGCAGCTCTCCCCTTTAATCCGCGCGAGTGCAAAGTTCGGGGCAGCGGCGGTGGCGCGCGGCTCAACGGCGAGGTACAGAAATACCGCCTCCCGGCTGTGCTCGGGGTCGGCCACGAAAGCGCCCTTGCGATCGCTACGCAGGCCGCTATACGGGCGGTCTGTGCTTCGAATCCGACTTCCTCTCGCTGCACCGCATCCTGCTCGACCCCATCCTCCCCTCCCTCGACTCCCAAGCCCTACCCTGCCAATCCCTCTTTCCTTATTCCGCTTTCCTGCTTTCTGTGCGGGTTGAGGTGGGAAGGTGCGAGAGGAGAGGAGGAAAGCAGGTTTTGGGCATCGACTTGGGAGATGCGAGGGTATGGCTGGGGTGAGGGCGGGTGCGTGGCTGGGGCCGTGACGAGGGGCGTGGCGGTCTACAAGATGGTGTGTGGGGGGTAGTGCCTGGCGGGGGTCTTGGTGAACAAGAGGCGCGGGTGAAGGGGGTGGGGAAATGTGAAGCGTGGTGGTGCGTGGACGGGTGCGAGGCCGCGGGCGAAGCGATGGCCGTGAGGGGCATGGCGGGTGGAGATTTGTAGTGGTGCGGTGGGGGGCGTGGCAGGGTGCGCGAGGCTGGGGGTGCGTGGCTAAGGGATGCGTGGCTGGGGGATGCTTGGCTGGGGGTGCCAGACGTGGGCCCGTGGGCACGTGGTGGAGGCGAGTGGCACGTGGCGGAGGTGGGAAATGTGGCGGGGTCGAGGAGTGGCGGGGGTGTCGTGGCCTGGGACCTGGCGAGTGGCGTGACAGGGGCGTGACAAGGGTGTGACAGGGTCGTGGCGAGGGTCGTGGCGGGGGGCGTGGCGGGGGGCGTGGCGGGGGGCGTGGCGGGGGGCGTGGCGGGGGGCGTGGCGGGGGGCGGCGGGGGGCGTTTTTGGGAGGCGTTTTTCGGAGGCGTTGTGGGAGGCGTAGCGGGGGTCATAGCCGGGAGGTCTTTTACTGAGGGACATGGCGAGGCCATGCCTTGGCGGCATGCTGTGGGCGTGGCGTGGGTGTGGGGAACGTGGCGAGGAGTCGTGTTTAAGGTCGTGGCCGAGGCGGGGGCGCAGCGAAAGCAGATCGGGGGCGGGTTCCCAGGCGGGAACTGGAGCGGAGCGGAGCCGACCGGAGCGTGAGGGGAAGACGCACAAAGCGAAGTCGATGCTTCCACTTGACGTTTTGTGTGCGCGGGCGAAAAGTAACAAGGGAACGAGAGCCTAGCAGAGGACTACTGTGTGTTTGAGTGCAGAGAAACGGAGCAGATAAAAGGTGCATATGTGGCACGTTAATGTTCTGCGCAGCACGTAAGGTAGAGTAGATGAGCTGGAACATGCAGAAGAGGAAAAAGTTTGTGCGAGTGCTGCTGGTTTTTGGAAAGCTCATCAGCAAGTCTGTTTAATGTAATGGGTGAGGTTTCCATATTTGATAGTTAAAGGAAAGATTATTAAATTGTAATGGGGGTTTGTTTTCCCAAAAAGAGAATAAAATGTTTTGAAGATAATGTAAATATATCTTCTACACTCTCAGCTTGAACAAGAACATGTCCAGATTGCTTCTAAAAAAAATAAATGGCATGTAAAGTATGGTTTACCAATCTAGGTTAAAGTAATGGTTTTCCACTATTGAGTGTGAGATTATTTATAGTGCGATTTTTTGGATTTTGTGCACAATACAAAAAAGCTGTCATGATCTATTAATATTCATATGATAACTTATAATTCGCAGCTCAATACAATAGCCTCTTATAGAAAATGTTCGCACAACAGGATTGTGTTTTAAACTTTTTAATTAAAAATTGTATACATTTCGTTTGTTTTCATAGGATACCCATGTTTTTCTTTAAAACGAGCGACACATAATTGATATATCAAGGAAGTTAAATATTTTTGGAATTTTGAAGAGTTTTTGTGAATTTTGTGGAAATTTTGAAGAGTTTTTAAAACCATATTAATGACAATTTCGGAACATTGTTTACTTGATTTGTGTTTTTGAAATGTTTGTTTCATTTTTAATACATTTGTTTTCTTTTTAGTACAACTCTTCAATTTGTTGGCTTTTATTTTATTTCAGTTAGAAATGAAGCATTTGTAATATTTTCCGAGTTACATGTTACAAAGGGCCGTATTCATAGTCGTCACTTATAATAAGGAATAACTTAAGGAGTTCCTTATAACGTTTTTCAATTCATAGTGGCAACTTATCCGCGTACATAAGAAACTTCTTATAGCTATAAGGAAGGTCCAACTTTCACTATAGTTATAAGTGAACCGTCTCTTGGTGGATTGAAAATACTCGTAATTTGAAATACATGGAAATGAACTACGATTTTGAACATTATAAAAATGTTTATAGTGGCATCGTTCTTCGTAGAAACTATTTCTATTTACGTGGTATGCACAACCCTCCAGAAATGCACAACGATCAAGAATATTTAAGAAAAAGGTGCCGTTTTACCGGGACGAATGTACATGTTTTGGTAAACGTTGGTGGCAAAAACTAGATATAACTAATTGATGTTTAATTATTTCCAACTATTTAGGACACTGTTTAAGTTACTACCACTATTTAAGTAGTTGTGTAGGTTAGGTTATCCCACTGATGTCTACGAGCGCATGCATAGGAATAGTTCACGGCCAGCTTGATGGCGCATTTCAGACAGGATTCAAGTGGCAGTGAACCAACCAATGCGCTGCTGCCACGCGAGACGCTGCTAGCATCGTACCTACGTTAAGTATCGTCTATGAATTCCAAATCTGCATAAGCATTTCCTTATCAAAAGTAACTTCTTATAACTTAAATATTTTATTATCCTATAAGTGACAACTATGAATACGGCCCTAAATGTTTTAATCAATGTCTTGCTGATCATTATTACAAACAATACAATTTGTCATGGAAACACGCGGCTTCTTACATTGTTTATAACATTGTTGCCAAAACTTGGTCTTATTGTTCGTATTTGCGCCACAAATAAAATAAATTCCATTTTTTTGTAGTTTGTGTTTTCCGGTGACCGCTTCTGTACCTGCTTAAAAAGCCAACAAAATCCTTGGAAGAGTCCTAAATTTTGCAAGTCCTCCCAAATGTTCCTCCATGAAATAAATTGTATGTCTCTTCAAGAAAAAAAACTTCTCTGCAGATTTTTAAAATGATTAAAATTAAAAATATTTACAATCGTGCCACCAATGTTAAATAATGAAAGAAAACCGGCAGCGAACATCGTCTTGTTTTTCTGGAAGTTAGTGTAATCCTCTTATCCACAAGATCTACACGTTTTATAGCATTGTAATTAAAATTTACAGATTGTTTAGTGTCTAGGTCAATTTCAAATGCTCTTTGCATTGCTGAGGGGGGAAAATAAGCTGTTTTAATACTGCTAAGGCCATGTAGAAATCATGTTTGATCATAGGAATGACATGAGTGGGAACGCCGCAGCAATCACTTTCGTAAATACCCCTCACAAAACAGAAATCAGTGTGGTATAACAGTTTCATACAATATCACGATCATAAATATAGGAAATGGCGGAACCTATGATGAACGGTGAATTCTCCGTTGTATGTGTTCCGATCACTTCATCTGTCGATAGCAAATTACGGAAATCATAACCTGCGACAACAGGCCGCGAGCTCGCACCCAGAAGGGTTAATCTGTGGCTAAATTGAAGGTCTTTAAGCTATTGCAAAACCTACATCATTCGGCTGTCTAACCTTTCCATTCTTGGTATTCACCAAGGATTGTCCCAACATCTCATTAAACCACGGAAAAACAATCATAATAGGAGTGAGGAAACCGCTCTGAAGGGGGAACAACCTGCCGTCAGAAGACGAATTCACACTCTTTGCCAATCTAAAATAATTAAATAATTATTTTCTGGCGCGAACCCACGTTTCTACTTAAGGATTTCAAGACCTAAAATGAGAGTCTCCGCTCCGCCTTGGCGCATACTCTCTGCATACACATTTCCATTTTCCACAATGCCCAGGTATTACCGTAATAAGCTTATTTAATAATTTACTTACCGGTTGAAAGTCAGACCGACTTACTAATAACACCTTTTTATTTACCCTTAATTGTCCTAAACCTTAAAGTCTAAACATTTCCATGAAATCTTTCTTACTTGTAAAGTGAGACATGTTGAGGTATGTCTTAATATTACCTGGGCAAGAGTTACGTCTTTATGTTAGCAATAATTATTTACCATTTACGTATTTTTCTTCTCCATATTTCGGTGTACAACAATTTAAGAGGGTGTGGATCTTATCTTCTTCATCGTTGTCGCAAAGCTTACAAATGCCAAGGGCACTTGGGTCTTTCAATGTTCGTGGCACCATCCCTCCCCCAAAACTAAAACTGCAAATAACCTTCTAAATGTGCGATAGTATCCTTTAGAATCCTCTACAACACTAGTGTTAGTTTGTATCATGGGCGCTTGTTTTGAATAATACATTTCAAAATATAATCGATTACAATATACGATGGCAGATTCGGAAAGTACGCACAATCTTTTTCTCCACTGGTATTACCACTGTAATTGTGAAATGGTACGACGAGATAGTTTAGAGTTCGCATTATAGAGGGTATATTGTTTTCCTGTGCAGCTCTAGCGAGTGTAGCCTAAACGACGAAAAAAAATGGCGCGCATGTTACTGGCGTCAACTTGTGAAAAGCAGGAAAGTGTAGAGCGAATTTAGTGAGCCAAAGGGCATAATCATAGTGAAATTCATAGGGACATGTGTAGTGTGTATGGGGACGTCTGAGTGGACCGTAGCAATATCTCTAGGTAGCGTGCTTTCTTTCAAGAGGGCTATTCTTCAACGGACGTCTATCAACAGAGCATGTTGAAACTGGTAGCAAACCTGTAGAAATGGGTTGACAAATGTGGCGACTGTGAAGAAAAGTAGATCAAAGATATAAGATCTTTAGTGACTTTTTGTGTTTAGGTACCAATTACATTTTTGGGCAAAACAAATTGTTGTGTGTTACTCTCCGAGTTGCCCTCGGTATTTAATGATGTGACGAGTTTCTCATTGAATGAAACGTTCTGATTTGCCTGCATTTTCGAAACTCGCGTAATGAATCCCAGCGTCGATTCGCACTTGGGCTGCGTGGACAGAGCTGCAGCTCCACGCGCGGCGATCGTGTTTTGATGGGCGGGCGCCATGTGCTTGTGTAGCTGTCCCGGGAGGAGGCTTGTATGGGCGGCGCCCCGGCGTGTTCCCGGACGCCGCGCCGCCGCGCCGTGTTCCGACGCGATTGATCAATCGGCGCGCGTTTAGAGCGACGAGGAGGCGCCGATTGACTCCGGCGTCCACAGGCGCTTATCCGCGCGCGCGGGCGACATCGTCCCTGGCGGATCTTCGCAAATTCTGTACGCGCGCCGTGGTGTTTCGGTGCTGGTCATTAAAGGAAACGGACGGATAACGGACGGATTGCTTGTGATTCTAGGCGCGTCAGATACAGGAGATTATTATTCCCGTAAGTGCAGTGCTTGTGTTTTTCTTCGATAGGCGGGCGGTGATCGCTCCCCGCTGGGTGCCGAGATCCGGCGCCGGGGGTCTAGCGGGGTTTTCCCCAAACAGGTATCTCTCACCAGCGGCGCACCGCCCCAGCCGGGAAAAGCTCTCAGTTCCCCACCGGTCTCCCGGCATGTTAGGGTGTGTATGAGGGGTGAGAATAGGAAGAGGAAGGAAAGATCGCGCGCGGGTCCGCGGCCCGTTTGTTCGGGTACTGTTCCGGCATTCGGCTGGTGTTGGTCGGAGAAACCACGGAAAGCTACCGATAAGAGCAGCCGGCCGCTAGAATTCTCCTCCCGACAGCGACTGAATTCGACCTAGCGGACAAGATAGTGTCGAAAATCGTGCCGCCGTCGGGACTCGAACCTAGGACCTCCCGGTCAGAGGGACTACAGTGACATCAGTTGATGTACTGAGCCATTCTCCCGGTAATATAAGGGACGGGGAAAGAATGGGAAGACGGAAGAAACAACTAAGATGAGTTTTCCGTGGTTTCTCCGAACGAAAACAGGTGAAAGGCGGAGCAGTACCGTAACAAACGGGCCACGGACACCGCACAATCTTTCCTACCTCTTCCTTGTCCTATTTTCTCCTCTTACACACTCACACTACAACCGTACATGGCGGGGAGACCGGTAGGCAGCTTAGAGTTTGTCCCGGCTGGGGCGGTGCTCCGCTGGTGGAAGATACCTGGTTGGGGAAAAGCCCTCTAGCCGACGGTTGGCGGCGAATCCAGCGGGGGGAAGATCACCGAGAAAAAACATACGTTATACTTACGGGACTAACGACCCTAGAAGCTGACGTGCCAGCAATCACTAACAATCCATCAAGAAAGAACACACGTGTTGTGAAACTATTTTTAATTGTCAAGTTGTCAGAAACTGAATTAGATCAGTAAATAACTTTGTGAATTAAAGAATTTCTTATGCGGTGCACTCAAACAGTCAGATTAGGTGAAAAAATTCACCCAAAGCCGATGATACTTCTGTGGATCCTCAAGGGAATATGTTAGGGTCATTGCGATTCTTGGTGTTCATTAACGACATTGCAAGTGGAATAAAATAGAAAATGAGACTTTCACCGATGATTGCATCATATGTAGGAACACTGACCCGTCTGCGGATGAAAATATTCTACAAAACGATCTAAACTGCGTATGGATCTGGGCGTGCAGAAATAATATGAAATGAAATCCGGAAAAGAGTAAAACCATTTGCTTCACCAAGTCTCGCTCGAAGTACACTCCAATTATGAGTTAAGAAGTAATGTTACACCACGTGCAAGAAACTAAATATTTGGATTTGGTCCTGAGACGCAACTTGGATTGGGCGGATCACATTAACAATATTGCCACAAAACCCTATAGGGTGCTGCACTTCGTAATGCGTATTCTACAGTTGTTCAAATACCTGATGCTTAGCATATACTAAACTTGTTCGTCCTATTGTAGAGTATGCTGGGACCCGTACAGAAAAGGACAAATCGAGGCGTTAGATAAAATTCAAAAACGAGCCGGAAGTTTGTAAATTGTGGTCGCGCTGTTGATGGAGGAGAAGTATTGTAATGGTTCTTATTTGTCCATTAATAAATTAAATGAGGAGAAAAATAGAAATTACCCGTTTATCGGGGACTGATGATTCTACTGCTGACACAGTCTATTTGAATACGGCAACTTACTGAACTATTACATTTAAACGCTTCCAATTTCAAAATAAAAAGGAACATTCATTTATAAGACTAATAACAACAATAAAAGCTTTACATAATAATTTGCAAACTGAAAGAATACAGTACCAAAAGTCTTGTCGTTTCTTACGACCAAATCTCAGTTCACTGAAACTTGTTTAAATATTTCAGTTCATCTGCTGACACCTCCATTTACAACTCCAAATATTTCAAAATTTATATTTCCCGACTGTATTTAAGTATATTTACTTATCTAACTATGCCTCTGTTTTCTAGATACTCTATTCCGTCTGCATATCAATAGTCCATATTCCGTGTCTCCAAACTCTCGTCTGTACGTCCGACATGTCTGTACTTTGACACAACTCTCGTCTGACTTTCATATATCTACATTCCATCTGCACTTGATACGTCTAGCTCTCTTCTGGTTGGTTATTTACTTCTTCTTCTTCTTCTTCTTCATACCTTGACCATCTATATATCATCCAAACCATCATGAGTTTTTCCGGTAATAAGAGTTTTTCTTGAAAAATCCGCACTTTTTTGCCGCATCATCACAATACTTTTTCTATATTGCGTAAGCATTAGCGAGAAAGTAAAGAGAAAACGTATCCCCAGTAGTGAGAAAGTAAAGAGAAAATCTAAAACTGACTTCAATGTTTCAAAGCATGTATTCATAAGCAAGTGTGCTCTATTCTACGACATTTATTGAAAATAAATACAGAAGTTCATTTGTAGATTATTTTTACTGGATGTTTTTAAATTAGTAACAGCCAATTGAAAATTGAAAAGATTATGTTGAGCTGAACTACTATATTGTATCTGCTACATATGCCCAATGAAAGAAATGTCTGCGTTTTGTTTTGTTTCGTTATTTGTTTCACTTTGTCTCTAGGCTACCTTTTGTTATTGATCAAATATTAATTCTAATAAACTGTTATTGTTCAGCGCTGTTCTTCAGAATTAAATATTAGTCTTGGTACAATAATTTTTGTTTGCTTTTAATTTCACTAGTTAATTGGCAGTGCATTAGTAAATTAAAATAATTAAACCTCTGTTAAAATTAACGTTGGTTCATTCTAGTAATACCTCTCTTCTATTTGCAGAATATTAAAAAAATACCTAATATTAGAGTGCAGTCCGCAATCTTGCATAAGGTTTCCAATGTGGCCCTCGAACCCATACTAGTGGAAATACTTCGTCTAAATATTTTGCCGCAATAGAAAAAAAACGGGTCAGTTGTTGCTTATTGAAAGAAATTGCTTATTGACCAATTGATGCGAGGTTCTTTTTAAACAGATTGTTCGATGTTTTCCTGTTAATTTATTTTTTTACAGTTACGGCCTCCCTCGGTGGCTCCTTGGTTAAGCGTGTTCGCTGTCCACAGTGCAACCTCGGGTTTGATTCCCTGCCGAAGCAAATTATACCTGTGCACTTTCCTTACAAAAGACCCGGGTATCTATTGCTGTGTGACGATGAGAACGCCGACCGTAAGGTTACGAAGACCAGTACATACGGTGAAAGTATACCTTCGTGCTAACCAGGCGAACCACTCATCTCAAGGCCGAGATACTGAGTCAACCGGTAGACCAAGGCCCATAGCAGGTTGTTGAACCAAAGAATAGAAACAGGAACACTTACGACTCTATACCTTGTTCAATTTTCTCCGAATTGGTTCGGCTGAGTTTATCTCAGAGCCAGCGTTGCCGCTGACTCTGGCAGTGTCTCGGACCGAGTGTTTTATGTTTCGAGTCCCGACGGTGGTAGATTTTCGTCACTAGTTATATAATTGGGATCGAAATTCAATCTTGATCTAGAAGAGAATTCTAGCGGCCAGTCGCTCTAGTTCGGGATTATACGTGGTTTTATTCGACCAACACTAGGCGAATGTCGGATCAGTACCCTAACAAACGGCCACGGATATTTTTTCATTTCTCTACATAGTCTACTCACACTCCGTACTTATACCACACACACACTACACATGCCGGGAGACCAGTCGGGGGTTTAGAGCTTGTCCCAGCTGGGGATGGTGTCGCCTCTCTAGGGAGATACTTGAAAGGGAATCTTCTCCCAAAAGGCGACGTATATGATGTTGACGTCGAATGTCACCATTCAGCGGGGACAGAACATAGCCACTTTTCGGAAATAAAAGGTCAGTACTATAACAAGACTAATGACCGTAGGATTCGGCGTGCCGGAAACGTCAATAAATGA
>JAHLJT010004567.1:123786107-123819361 GCA_031308135.1 Acheta domesticus | reverse complement strand
AAATGCAAAATAATACCAAATTTGAAAACGTACGTTCACAATTTATAAAAAGCTTTCTTCATAAACGATGTATTAACTTTCCGAGTGACGTATTGTTTTCCGATGTAAAGGGACGCGATGGCACAACGCGCAACGATATCTGCTTCAGAGAGCTTTAGTGTTGCAGTTGTTTGCTTTGGACTGCTGGAAATAAAAGAATAGATCAATCGTCCGGAAGATCAAAGAGTGTATTTCTACAGCCTAGAATAAGTGCAAAAAGAAGCCTTGAGGATTAGGAACGAAATAGGTTTTGAATGATGGATCAAGTTTGAGAAGTAATTCATTGTTTAATAGAAATTATAAAAGACCTCAACAACAGGTTTAGAAGAAAATAAAGGAGAAAATTCACATTAGCATGCACAGTGGATTAGCGAATAATGAAAAGTACTGGGAATGTAATGCATTTTTCTCTGCTCTTATTTTTTTGTTGTAGCTATTTGTGAATATTTAAAATATTTTTGGGGGTTGTGACGGATAATTATTGATTATCTGAATTTCATTCATGAAGGCAATTAAATCCATTTATTTTCATTTCACATTATTTTACAATATTTTAGGTTATTGCAATGTGTATGTATGTTTGCCATACTTGCAGCGCTGAAAATATTTGTAAATCTTACATAGATTTCAAGAACCTACTCCTTTCTGACCGCTCGTCTTTTGCGTTGAGGTAACAAGAGAGCCAAATCTTCAAAAACAAAATAAAAGCATTAAAAAGGCCTCAAAATTACAATTTTGGTTCTAAGATTGGTGCAGAACAATTCTGTCACTAACAGTATCATTCTCTTAAGGTTTTTTTATACATGATTGGTTGTAATGATACAAAACCCTTAGTATTAAATGGAGAGAGGATTTGATAGCGGATAAAGATAGAGGTTTTTTAACTTTCTAAATTTAAATAAAACTTTGAGCATTACTTCGACATCTCAAACTAATCTTACTTATTTTAATCAAAAGAGTCGAGTTGGGTTCCTAGAGGGCGGTCTCTCTCCCAAGCGTCGCGTTCCAGCGCATCTCCTTCCCCTCCAGCCCGTCCGTTCCCTTAGCGACCATCGCCGCTCCGCTCCCTCGCGCGGCGCGAGGATCTTTCGGGGCGAAGCCGCGATTGCTGGCGGTCGGCGGCGCAGTTTCAAAATCGCCCACCGCCCTTCGGCCTCGCCCTTCTCGTCCCGGCCTATTAGCCATTGCCATGGCAAAGCTGCACTATCCCGAAATCCTCCCGCCCCCGCCCCCCCCGCTTTACACCCTCACACACTGCCCCCCCCCTCTCGCCAATTGCCCGTTCCCTGCACAACTCCCTACCTACCTGCCCTCTTCCCCATCTGTGCTATCATCTCTTGCAATCAAATCTACCCGCCTTAGTTTCCTTCTGTGTCCTCCAGTGTCCCGCCCTGTCCGCCCTGTCCCACCTCACCCCGCCCAGCCCTTCCGCCCTGCCCCTCACCATCTTGCCCTCACCACCGTGACCCGCTCTGGAACGTCTTGTACCGCCCTGCCCGTCCTGCCCTGCCCTGTACCACCCTGTACCGCCCTGTACCACCCTGTACTACCCTGCCCGTCCTGCCCTTCCCTGTACCGCCATGTATCGCCCTGCTTTGCCCTCCCCTGCCCTGCCCTAGCCCGCTCTGCCACGCTCTGTCTCGCTCCGCTCTACCCGCCCCACTCTGTCGTCAGTGCCCGTAAACGCCCCGTCACTCGCAACGCCCCCCTACGAATTCGCTCTGCCCTCCGTAGATATTTTCTTTTATCTTCCGCTTTCCCACTCTACATATCCTACTCGGTATACCTTTGCCTGCATCTGCCTTTCGTTGTTACATTTCTTTTTACCTTTCATATCGTTACTTCCCAATTCCATGGAATTCTTCTTAGTCTGAAACTAGCTACTACTCTTCGCCGTGCGAATCTCTCTCCTAGCTTGCCTCGTCCATCTTCTCGGCTTTCTCCCGCCGTGGCCACCCCCCTTCCACTCTAAAGCATATTCTCATCTTCGGTTCGATGCTCCCCGACGCGCCACGGCCTCCCAATGCCCTACATCGCGTCTCCCGGCCGCGCCTCCCCCGGCGCGCCCGAGCGAGGCGTTTATTGGCCGTGTTCAGTGCATGACCGCGCTGTAAACAGCCACACCTGCAGCCGGCGACCCCACGACCTCGCTCGCTCACTGCCCGCAGCGAGATGCGCTTGTTTGGGCTCGGTGCCGCCCACTCCGCCCCGCGCCCCCCGTGCCACCCGCCCGCTAGTTCCCCCCACCGCGCCGCCCATCCTCCGCCCACGACGCCCCCCCCCCGCCCCGCGCCGCCCACGTCTCCCGCCGCCGCGCCCTATTCCCTGCCACCGCCTTGCTCGTCCCGCCCCTCGTCCACCACCCCGCGCCGCCCACCCCGCCCGCGCCACCCGCGCCGTCCATCCCGCCCGCGCCGCCCACACGCCGCCCGCGCCACCCAACCCGCCCGCGCCACCCAACCCGCCCGCGCCACCCAACCCGCCGCGCCACCCAACCCGCCCGCGCCGGCCACGCCGCCCGGCCCAACCCGCGCCAACCGCGCCGCCCCCTCGCCCTCGCCGCTCCGTTCTTTCGCCTCATTGGGCACCGAAAGCCCTCGGGCCGTTCGCGGAAAGGGCAACCGCTCGCTCTGCTCTAAAGGGAGAGCTCGGGGCCGGGGCGAACGGAGCGTTTGTACGCGGAGAGTCATACAGATACGCGAGCAGTCCATTTTGGGGCGAGGAAGTGTGTTCTTTGTGATGTGGTTTTGCATAGGCGTTGAATTGCGGTTTGCTTATGATGCTGATTGATTGATGTATGTCAAAGCCATACTAAATGCACACTGTGCTTTAAAAAAGACAGAATTTTCACAACTGTACACTGATGCTGATGTATTGTTAACGAATTTTTTTCCGAATCTCTTTTTTATTAATATTACTGTCAGTCAATTCTGCTTGATGGCAGCAAAGAATGTATTTTGACACAACTTGAGCTAACTCTCCCTCTAGTTGTGCTTACTGCTTATGTTACAACTTCTAAATGTTTCAAAGTCCAGAGATACTATAAGTAACTAAATTTCCATCAGAAACATGAATAGGTCGGTTATTTATAGATTTATGTAGTTGCCATTTTTTATAATGTTTTAAAGTATTTTTTGTTCTTTATTATTTCGTTTTTTTGAGGCGCTCACTATTTATCACATTGAGTGCTTAAAACGCAAACTTCTCTCGGCAACATAAGCAAACTATCGCGCGGGACAATACGGGAACAAATGTTCTTCTGGCCCAACTCAAACATTCGTAAAGAACTTTCTTTATTTTTTCTAAATAAAAAATAGCACAACGTCTCTGACTTCTTCCCCATGACATCAAAGGAACATTCTGTAAAAAAATATTCTATTTTATATCATTATCTACAGAAATAGCTATACACATTTTTAAATCGCATTTTCAAGCATGAGAATAGCTAATATTGTTATCTACCTACATAGGATAACGGTAATTTAACAGTCGATAATTCTGTAACAACTAGTACAAAGTTTCAATATTATCCAACTCGTATTGCGCTTTCTTTGTCCTTTGTTTAATGACGCATGTTAATCACATTATGGAGAACTGACTAAACACCATTACGTATGTTTGCCTTTACTCAGTGGTAAAATTATATGCAGACACTAAGCGAAATGAGCATATCATTGCACTCATTTCTATTTAAACATTGGTATTATACCCTTCAGCTTTATGTGATGGATTGCAGTAATGAATCTTGAACGAACACCGCGCGCTACTTCGTGATAATAAATGAGACGGTTTTGTGTAGGAGTTGTGTTTTCAAACAATAATTTCCGTTATCCTTGCAAAGAATTTCAAAAACTTTTCGCGCACAGGTATTTATATTAATATTCACATGAGGTAAATAATTGTGTAGAGCACTTGAGCTAATAGCAGTAGTGTATATGACTTTGGAGTGACAATCCCTATTTCGCAATAAAACACATTCAACATCAAAGGCTAAATTTTTCAATAGAAATATGAATCGTTGAATCGAACTGTATTTCCCCTTTACTCTTAAAAGCATTGCAAAAATTAATATAGAGTTTACAGGAAGATTAACAGAGGAGAGGATCGGAATTGTAATCAACTTCTAAGGAAGAAGATCACAATTGGGATAAGAGTTGTATAATACACAGATATAAATGATAGGCATTAAGATTTTTTACATTCATCCCCTTACTACAGGGAGGAAAAGTATTGGAATCACTTTAACATACCATCTTGAATTCTCGTCTTGAAATCTATTTTTAATATTGTTTGAGCTGTAACTTCACACAAACCGGTAGCATTAAGGCATATTAGTGCAAATATGATTAATATTGGTGCGGCAGAGTGGTGAAGAGACACACGCAATTCTTCCCGAAAATGTGAAGTCTATACGGATGAGCGATGGATGGACGTATATTTCATGCATAACTGAGAAGCAACATTCAAAACGTGACACGTCAGCTTCATTTTCTTCCAATAAAAATGAGAATGTATAAGAAATTTTACGCTTTTCAACACAGTCTTTAACTCGACGAATAGAGTACTATTTAATGCATTGTAAGACATCTCCCGTTTTTCTCTGGAAATAAATTCTAGGTAAAAATAAAAAACAACTCAAGTTTTGCTAAATATACATGTCACCTTTTGAATGTTTGCTCCTCAACTCGGTCATATTAGAAGCTTTGGAGCTTAAACGTGGTAAATATGCCACGAAAAAGTTCTAGTTTTTTTCGTTCCAAGGACAATTAAGATATTCTAATTTTTTTTGTGATACTTTATATGAAGCATGAGTGACAGTTTTAAAATTTATAATAAAATATATTTAATATTTTTGCTTCAAAAGTGCATTTAGAAATGAGATACAATGTTCAGTTTTCTTTAAAAGCTCAAAAATTTTTAAAAATTGTGAATGTGCAAATATTGTTGAACATGTCACATACTTGCAATATTAAAGCCAGTCATTTCTTTCAAAAGTGTCAGTAGACCTCATGTTCTCAAGTTTGCTGCACAAAAAAATGATGAACTTGAAAATAACACTTTTTGCCCTGAACTTCTAAGACACGAGTAAGAAAATGTGCAAGAATATGTTTATATAATCTGTTACATGTGCCTGGTACCTCATCGACTGACTTCCCTCAGGCGTTGCACTCTTTCAAAGCTAATGCACAGCCGTTAGACCCTATGAAAGTTACATTAGAACAGTAATTGATGAAGTGTATGAGTGGCGTATTCTTCATCATGGCACTGGCCCAAATGTAAAATATAAAAACTGATAATCCACCAACATCGCCCAACCATATAGCGTCAAAAGCATTGAACATCCAACCATCTCGACCATCCCAACAAACGTGACCACCCCAACAAACTTTACCACCCCAACAAACTTGACCACCCCAACAAACTTGACCACCCCAACAATTTGATCACCCCAAACCAACTTGAACACCCCAAACCAACCTGACCACCCCAAATAAACCTGATCACCACCAACCAACCTGACTCTTCTTCTTCTTCTCTAGCTCTACAGCCCTTTGTGGGCCTCGGCTTCAAGCACAACAGCATTCCAGTCTTTTCGGTCTTCTGCCATCTTTTTCCAATTCTTTATTTTCATGATGTTTAGATCTTTTAGTACATCATCCTTGCATCTTTTTTTAGGACGCCCTCTCCTCTGTTGGAGAAGAGACCAACTTCTAATATCTTTCTGGGCATTCTTGATTTTCCCATCCTTTCAATATGTCCCAACCATCTGATCCTTTGCGCTTTGATAAATCTGACAATGTCTTTTTCTTCCAATATTAAATTGATCTCATCATTGCGTCTATATCTCCATATCTCTTGATCTTTGATAGGTCCATATATTTTCCGTATTATTTTACGTTCAAATCGCCTTAACTCATTTGCATCATTTGTTGTTAACGTCCAGGCCTCTGCCCCATATGTTACCACAGGACATATTAAGGTTTTATATATTTTCATTTTCGTGTTACGTATTATTAATTTATTTCTAAGTATTTGCATATTTATATAATATGCTTTATTCCCTGCCTTTATTCGTTCTTTGATGCTCTCCCTCATGTCATTCTGATTACTAATAAGGGTTCCTAAATACTTGAAGTTGGTAACTCCTTCAAAGGTTTTATTCAATATTTTAATATTTTGGGGGCTCCTTCTTGTCTCTGATGTGGAAAGTACCATATACTTTGTTTTCTTCTCATTTACTATTAGGCCTATATTTTCCGCTTTTCTTTCCATTTCTTTGTAGCATGTTATTAAACTTCTTTTATTTCTAGCTATTATGCAAATATCATCTGCATAAGCACATATTTGTACTGATTTATAAAATATCGTACTGTTATGTGTTAAATTATTATTTTACTATGTAGTGCTATAATAAAGAGAGTAGCTGATAAACTGTCTCCTTGCTTTACTCCTGTCTCTATTGTAATAGGTTTGCTCTTTTTGTTACCACATTTAATTTCTGCTTTTGTATTTTTCATTGTCATCTTAATCAGATTTATCAATTTTTTCTGGTATTCCTATGTCATAGAGCGTTTCATAAAGGATCTTCCTATTTATACAATCAAATGCTTGTTTATAATCAACAAATAATAGGTGAATATCTATATCATGTTGCTGAAATTTTTCAGTAACTTGTCTTACTACAAATATTTGATCCATTGTACCTTGATAATGACGAAATCCACATTGGTATTCTCCAATAATTTTCTCAGAATACTTTTGAAGTCTCTGATTTATTATTCCTGATAATACTTTGTAAACAACATTCAGTAGAGTAATTACCCTATAATTTTCACAAGCCAATCTATCTCCTTTCTTGAATATTGGACATATCATTCCACTTTCCCATTTCTCTGGCATCTTTTCTTCATCCCATATTTTGCCTATTAATCTACATATAGCCTTTTCCAAAGTAATACCTCCATTTTTAATTAATTCCCCTTGTATTTGATCTTCGCCAGGTGCCTTATTGTTTTTTATTCTTTGTATCATTTGCGCCACTTCCTTTTGTTCAGGTTTATTTTCTTCACTTCTTATTTCTCTTGTTCCGATTTTACCTTTCGCTATATCTACATAGTTTATTTTCTTGTTTAGCAAGATCTTCAAAATACTGTGCCCATCTATCTATTACTTCTTTTTCATTACTAAGTATATTTCCATTCTCATCTTTGCATCTTCTGTCCTTTATTTGAAAGCCTTTTCTCATATTATTCATGGCAGCATAGAATTTTCTAATCTCACTTCCTTTATTTAGCTCTTCTATTTCTTGGAATTGTTTTCTTAGCATATTTTTCTTTTTCGTCTCGCATATGATATTAGCCTTCCTTCTTGCGTTCTTATATTCTTCTTTATAATTTCTTGTAAGTCTCTGCAACATCATCTTCCGGGTTTCATTTTTATTTTCTATAGCCTTTCTGCAATCTTCATCAAACCAGTTGTTCCTCGTCCATCTTTTCTCTTTTAATTGGTTATTTACAGCTGTTTTTTTATCTCTTCTATTCTTCTCCATTCCTCCTCTTTATGATCTTTTTCGGTTTGTTGCTCCAGATGTTCCTTTATCTCTTGTTGATACCTCCACCTTACCTCTTCTTTCTGAAATTCGTTTATTTCTAATTGTTTTGTAATAATCTTTTCCTGGTCTTTAATTTTCAATAGTTTTTCTCTTACTACTGCTTTCACTAGGTAATGATCAGAGTCACAATTTGGGCTTCTATAACTTCGAATATTAATAATGGATGATGAATATCTTCCATTGACTAGTACATGGTCAATTTGATTAACTGTTTCTGTGTCTGGCGTTCTCCACGTTCCCAAATGTATTATTTTATGTGGGAAACATGTGCTTTTAATTTTCATGTTATTTCTTATTGCCAATTGCCCTAGCATATTGCCATTTTCTTTACTCACTTCATGTAATGTGTGCTTGCCTGCATAATCTTTCATAATATCTTCTTTCCTATCTTAGCATTGAAATCACCTAAAACAATGATCATGTCATACTTTGGTACTTGGTTACTTATCTGTTCAAGTTCTTCATAAAATTTCTCTTTGTCTTCTTCATCTTTATCTTCAGATGGCGCATACACTGTTATCATTGTAATATTTCTATATCTTCCCTTCAAGCGTATCCTAGCAAAACGTTCACTGATCATATCATATTCCAATATACTCTTTCTTGTTTTCTTGGACAGTATAAAACCTGTGCCATAAAGTCCTGTTCTTTCCTCACTACCACTGTAAATCATTGTGTAGTCCGATTTATCTATCCGTCCTTTACCTTGCCATCTCACTTCTAGTAGTGCTATTATATCAATATTATATTTAATCATTTCATTTCCTATTTCATCCATCTTTCCTGTTTTCATCATTGTTCTCACATTCCAAGTTGCCACCTTCATATCATGTCCTTTTATTCCTTGCCTTGTCATCATATTTAACTGTTCTATCCGAGGCTGTTGCTTGTGTTTCCTAACACTGTGTTTTTTCGGGAATGGGTTGTTGGCCCTTTGCCCAACCCCCAACCTGGAGGACCAGATAATTTATTCTTGAGGTTGTCTTTCTCTAGCCTTTAGCAGTACAATGCTCAACTGCAAGGCAGCAGTGCCTGTTGGCCCGCGGGAGGTATTTCATTTCCCTCCTACCACCCATATCTGGGAGGCATTCCCCTATCCGCCACCTGGGGACACGTCCTCTAGGGGTTGCAGGCTCCCCCGAGGAAACCAACCTGACTACCCCCAATCAATCTGATCACCCACAACCAACTCTGCCAAACCCATAATTGAGACTACCCAAATCACTCCGACAACCCAGACCATCCCGGCCATGACTATCTCAACTACCATGCACTACTACACATGCAACGACACAACTACATCTGATTCCGGTCAGTGGACAGAACGATCTTTCAAATCCGAGCCTCCCGAGCCACTGTGAAATCCAAGGTCACATAGTGTTCGCACGGAAAATCCGAACACACCTATCACATTTACCGTCCACACGTCTCTCACCAGTATCGCAGCTGCCGTCAATACTTAGAACGGATTTACCCGCTTACTTTTGACGGGAGTTTTAGGGAACTTGCGCATGCGCACAGCAACTCTGCCGTCTTAGAAGCAGAATTGTGCTGGTGCCGGTCCGCTAAAGCTCCCGAAATCGTTCGTCAAAAGGAAGCGTGTAACTCACGGCAACACTGCCATCGTTTCCACAAGGGATATGGACTCTGTGCCGTTACTTCTGAGTGATCAACGCAATCCTTCACATGTTACTCATACAATGCAATCTCTTCTCATGTTAACCATCACCGCCGCCGCTGCCCTCTAGCGTTTTTTCCCTCTTGTGGACGGCTCCTAAGCGCCCAGGCAGCGTGAGATGTTGTTCGGCCGTTGGCGGTGCAGCAGCCGCCACCGCCCGCAACGCTAAACGCAGGGCGGGGGCGGGGAGAAGCAGAGAAAGGGGACGGGGGCGGCTTGCCACCCGCGAGCCGCAGACCGCGAGCTGACAGCGGCGTCCGGATTCTCTGTTTCCAGTCGGCGGCGCTGCCGGCCCCGGCGGCGTGAGCGACACCAGCGCCGCGACCAGGCGGCAAAAACAGGCAATAAATCCACTGCGCGCCGCCTCCGCCGCCCCGCGCCTCGCGCGCCCGCTGCGTCGCGCAGCCACTGACTGCCTCACTGCCGCCGCCACCGCCAGAGACGACGACGGTTTAGATTTTTTTGTTTCGTTGTCGAGGAAAAGTAGTTCAATGAACGCCCTAGACCAGGGGTGTCAACTACTGACTGCTTCACTTCCGCCGTTGCCGCCGCCGCCAGCGACGACGGTTTAGATTGTTTTGTCTCGACGAAGAGAAGTAGTTCAATAAACGCCCTAGACCAGAGGTGTCAGCCACTGACTGCCACATTGCCACCGTCACCGCCGCCAGCGATTACGACGGTTTAGATTTTTTGTGTCTCGTCGAAGAAAAGTAGTTTAATGAACATCCTAGACCAGGGGTGTCACCCACAGCACGTTTACATGCTCTAGGACAGGCTGCTCAAGGAGAGGGTGAACTTGACATACTATGGTTAATCTGCAGGCAACCGCTGTGGCCCGCTGCTGGTTGAGTCAGTCCGTCAGTGATAAGAGAAATTGCTCGGGTGCTTGGCTCTAATCTAGTGAACGCGGGTAACTGCAGCGGGTTATCGCGGACAGTCTGACGTGGAATGTTGCACGGCTGCTCAAGTGGGCAGCGCACTTGGCGTGTCCTTGTCTCGGAGCTTACTTGCGCAAAACTACCCTGACTCGCTTCTCGTTACGTTATCCCGACAGGAGGGATAGAAGGGGGACGCTCGGGCGCAACCGACTCTAGTCTGGTGAAAAATTTTCCTCTAAGCAAGTGAAACGCCGACAGTTGCAGTGGCTCTTCGCTAGCCATATGGGCTAAATTCTTGCATTCGAATGCCTGTTTTGGGGCAAGATAGCGCTGAACAGACACCATCCATGCGATATACCAGTTGCCCCGCTCCAGCAGAATTTTGCGTACAACAAGACATGCTGGAGCGGAACAATCAGGTATACAGCAACTCTAGACAAGAGGGCGCTTGATTTTTTGGGCATCAAACATGAAAATGATGTGTAATGAATAATATAAAACTAGTGTCAACGCCACTACGAGTCATGTTATTAACCAGAATACGATAATCGTACCGGATAAGACTGGATAATCACACCGTCCGCTCCGCCCACTCAACCCACATCGCTCACAGCATCCACATGCATACTGTCAATACAACCGACCAGCTGTTTGACTATTGCAATTCCCATTCCTATCGTTTGTGTCAGTCAAATTGCTTCTGTTCTCCAAATTTCTTTTAATTGCGGGAAACGGGATGTGGAAAAAGATGTAACGGAAGGCGGTCATCGCGGAGACGGCCTACAGGGGCCAGATGGGGAGGGGCGGAGCATGGAATGGCAAGAAGGGGCTAGCTAGAGAGCTAGAACGAGTTCAGTTGCTGTATGGAGAAGAATTCTGGCAGCAGGCTGCTCTGATCGGTAGTTTTCCGCGGTTTCTGCGATGAACACTAGGAGAATGCCAAAGCAGCACCTAACAAACGGGCCACGGACCGCCCGCGATTTTTCCTTTATCTTCTTTGTCCTATTTTCATCCCCTTACTTACTCACACTTATATGCACTACACTACATCATGTGCCTGGAGGACCAGTCGGGAGCTTAGAGCTTGTCCCGGCTTGGACGGTGTTGCGCTGGTGGGAGATTCCTGGTTGGGAAAAACTCCGCTTGCCGATGATAGGTCGACACCGAACCTCAGCAGCCAGCGGGGGAAGATCACAGCCACGTCTCGAGGAAAAACACGCACTACACTTACTGGACTAATGATCTTAGAAGTTGACGCGCCCGGAATTATTAATCAAATAAGAAGCATTTCTGTATTTTATGTCAGTACAATTACTTCTCTTCTCCATATTTCTGTAAATCGCGAGGAACGCGATGTGGGAAACGATGGAACGGATGGAAGACATCTCGGGGACAGCCTGAGGATGCGAGGTGGGGAGGGAGCGGAGCATGGTAGGGCAAGTAGTGGTGCATGGTGGGGGGCAGCGTGGCTGCGGGGACCGCATGCCGGGCAGACGGGCGGGGCCGCGAGGCGCGGGGTCTGGTTGGGGGAAGGCGAGCGGGGGCGCGAAAGTTGGCGCGCCCGCCCGCGGCCCGCCCGGGGCGCCCATCCGACAGCCCCGCGGGGAGCCGCTGCGCTGCCAAAATCCCGCGCGCGGAGGACAAGAGGAGCCCCGGCGCCTCGGCGGGGGCGAGCAACAAGAGGGGTGTGCGCTATACAAAGTTCCAGGGTAAAAAAAAGTTATTTATTTACAATCCGTTGCTCAATACCATCCTTGCGGCAGAAAATTCAATGTTTTCAGCTTGGAAGCAGCAACAGTTGAGGCACTTTTTGTACTGCGATAAAGATGCATTCTGAAAGAAGTTGCAATTGTAAATGATACTCGGTTACAGAGAGTTGACTATGTTTTTTTTCAGTAACAAAATTAGTCTGAAAATAAATTTGGTGTGCTGAAATGAAATATGCAAATATTTTTTTGGTATTGCTTATGTCTTTTTATTACAATGTGATCTGAAATTTTTCGAAAATATCTTATTTTTGATAGTGTTTCTAAATATCTGAAAAACAGTATACAGAATCACTTCTGTTGTTTAAACTTCTGAAAGAATATTACATTAATCATAACTAGTGGTGCAACAGAATGGCACAGACTTTCCCGTATTAGTTTGCTATTTCATTGGGTCTTTGCTAGCTATTCGCAATTGCCACAAACTCTTTCTTGCCAGATGTCATCTATCACCGCCAAAAGTACATTTTTTTGTCATTTTCTTCATTTTTCGGTTTCCTATTGGTAGAACGGAAAACATTATTTTTGGAATATTAAAGAACACAAAAACCTAGTCATAAATGGCAATTTTCTCTTAAAAATTATGTGCCGTTTAAGAGAAAATGGCGTTTTATCGCTACTAAAAATGCGAAATTTGAAGCTCATTTTCACAGAAAATATTTAAGTTTTTAAAATATTTTTTGAAGTTATTTGAAGCACTTACACTCACAAATATAATACTTTTTACAAATTGCTGTTAATGTGCATATTAAAGATGTGAGAGATCTTTCAAAAAAATTACAATTACGTAATTTTTGAAAAAACTCAAAATAAACGTTACGCTATACTAAAGAGTGTAATTAGCAGTATCCGTTACAAAAGTTTGAAGAAAACATTTGCAGCCATATATGAGAAAATGGCGTTTGAGCGTTTCTGAAAATGTGAAAGTTTGAGCTACTTTTCACAGAAAACGGTTGTGTTTCGAGAAACTTTACTTGACATTATTTAAAGCGCATGTACTCGTAAATATTATAATGTGAAAAAATTGCCGCTAATGTAAATATTATCGACGTGAGAAACATGTAAAAAAATTGACATTTTTGTAATTTTTGAAAAAACCAACCTATAGAGCAATATGACTTTTATTTCATCTGAAATAGTACATTTACCATTAACCCTACATATGTTTAAAGAAAAAATTTGGAGCCGTTTTTGAGAAAATCTTGTTTTTGTGATGTTTTAAAATTGCTCATATTGCACGCATATTGCTCATATTGCTACAAAGAACTCAATATGCAGAACCAATTTTATTTGAAGAAAAAATCTCTACCACGTGTTAGGGGATTTTTTTTCTTTTTTTAGCACCTGGTTATATCCACATACTCGTTTTCACGGCCCGGCAATGAATTGTTTTCCGCCGAAAATTAGCCATTTTTTTCGCGCAGCATTACATACCTTTCCCTATACTACGTATATCACTCCGTGTATACGTACGTATACGGGAAAGTAAAAATGTAAACAGAGAATAGGAAAATATTTTTGTCTTTTATCGAGTTTCCTATTGTGACGCTCCCTACAACACAGCATCGGTGTTGTCAGGTATGTCAAGTAGACAAAAAAAAATTTCGATGTCCTGCTATTTTTCATTATAAAATGGCAAATGGCTTTATGGCATAGTTAATGTACCATGATATTTTGTGTCAGCAAAAACTAAGTTAGGCCATCTTTTCGTGTTTACGTTTAAACTATTAGAATATTCAGAATATAAATTTCGGATTCTTAGTGGATGAATGCCAGTCTCCGCAATATTCGTTTTCTACTAACAGAAATAATGTTTCTATGAAATACTTGGGTTTGACAATATCTATAAATATTCAAATGTTTACAAATGACATTTGCATAGATCTTATAGGGATTTAAGCATATTAAACAGTAAGAATATAAATAATTATTGATGGAATTGAATATTTCAGCTCACATTATAAAAACAACTCATGATACAAGCGTGATTTACAGAATTAAATTGAGTACATCAAAAGATTTAATTATCAATAGATTTGCAAAATCCTCTGCAGCCAATGTAATTCACATAAGAATCTATTGGAATCATAGCACATATTTTGAAGTGTTGGTTTTCGGATAAAAAAGCGATGGATTGAAATGAAATGTATAATGTTACATGAACTGAAATAATGCTCGATTTTGAACGTTAATGTTAAATGTCTTATTTGCACACAGCGTTTGCTAACAAGGAATTTCACGCAAGCTTTGAGCGCTATTTGTTTCCGGAGGGTGCTTTATTTGCGGGCCCGTTACTTTACAGTCGGTTCTTATTCCCTGCGGGAATATGATCACTGTTAATTTCCAGTATTTAGCCGGAATGAATTCTGCTGTGGCTAGTTATTCTGTCAGTTGCCACATTTCGATTGTTGATTTTGAATCTGATATCGGTTAACTCCGTGCAGTTTCTCGTTTATTCTGAATCACACGAGATATCTAGTTTACGAGCGGTGTTCTGGCTACATTCACTTCTGACATTTGCAAATACTAGTGTGAAATTTCAGTAGGGAACATGTTTTATCATGTGAAATCTCTTCATGAGAGATCGGATATTTGTGTACAGGAAATTGAATTATGGCGTAAATTATGTGATGTTCAAAGCGGATAATTCTGCACATTTTTGTAAATAAACAATCGATTAGAAAATGTAGAACGACTGTTAATTTTTCCTACGTTGTATTATGATTTTCCAACATGTTATTCCGTGAAGAGGAAGTCCTGTGACAAATTGTAGAGAGAACAGCAATGTGAATCGTAATGATATGACGTCAATTAACTATCACATTTCGTTATTTGAAAGGGAGATAAAAGGCATTTGCAACTTGATATATTCAATCCCGAATATTTCTCTTAAGAGCCGTTTAAAAGTTATATTCCTTTATGAGGAAAATTTGTTATTATACAAAGAAGTATAAGTGCCAGTAAGAAATACAATTTAAATAAAGAATAAGAGTATAATATTTCATTATGAAAATTGTATTAAATATTAAACAAGTAACGATTTAGAATTAATTTTTTTACAGCATGCCTCCTGCTAATGTATTATGATGGTTAACTATTATGCTTAATTTTAAATCAACGCAAAGACACCTGATGTTTCATTAGTCTCGGAAAGCTATGGTGCAATAACTCACTTGAGCACGTAGCTGGTATTAGTAGCAATCAAATAAAGACAGGTGGTACTTAACTCGTAATTTATTAGCTCTGAGATTGTTACTACAACTACACAGGGCAAGAAGCATTTAAAGTAGATGGAAAATATTGGTCATGCTGCCAAAGTTTGCATTTTAGAAGTTCGAAGATCCGAATTGAATGCTCATTTTAAAATCAACTTGTGTTTCAACAAAATTGAAGTTGTAAAGAATTCGTATTATTTTGAAATGTCACTGATAGTTTAACCTCAATCTTAATTATCTCAATTAAAAATGTGAATTTGGGCTTCATTACAGTGATGATTGAAATGGTAACGGAATTGTAGAGTTTGTTTCCAAAGTGACGTATCATTTCCGGTTTTTCTAATATATTTATTAATACATTTTTAAGTCGTTTCTTCAACCAAATATTGTATTCTAGAATTGCGTTTCGCTTTTGCTAAACGGTATCCGAAACAGTCTTGCTACTGTCAAACCGAATCTTGAACTGTAAAACCGAATGTTTCCCTCCTGAAAAATTGTTTTATGGCGATACACTTCGGAAATAAGCTCTTCAAATGCTTTGCTCTTCTAATTGGAACAGTATTGGGAACTCATTGAAACAGACACTATTTTTTTATTTTTTAAACAATTTATTACTTTGACGTTTTGACACTATTTAAGGTGTTTTTCTATACAGGATCCAGATTTATCGAAAATATTATTTAAAAATCAGGTAGCATTTTATCAAAATTGACATTATTATAAAGTCTCTTAAATGAACATGAAGTTGTTAACATCGTCCTCTCTCGCTCTTCATCTGATTCTACCTATGAAAGTTACTGAGGCGTTAGCTGATTGCGGCCTAGCGCAGCAGCCACTCGTCCACGTGTTTTCTTAGCGGGTAGCGTCGACCGACAAAAATCCACGTCCAGATCGGGGGAATCCCCCTGCGGTTTGCGAAGCTGTCGAGTCGCGTGTCGACAGCAGTTTTTTCGCCATTCTCTCTCACATCGGACCTCTCCAGCGGTGGATGGACTCCTCACCCGGTTTCGGGACCAATTAATCGCTTCTGTCATCAATGAAGAATGTGGCGGATAATGTAATGGAGACGGGTGGAATGAAGGGAAAAATTGATCAGAATCATATTAAGGGAAAATGAGAATATGCTTGGCTAAAAAACTGATGCAAATTAATTTAAGTAATTTTAAATAAAAAAATGGAAAACCTTGGTAAAAAGCCTTTAGAATACGTCCAACTTAGATCGACGAGAACTATTTCGTGTAATTTTTACCCTTAAAATGGAGGAACTAGTAAAAGTACTGAAAACTAGTATTAAAATGACTTAAGTTTCTGCAATGATATCCCCAAAAAAGGAGGAATGAGGTGAAATATTTTTACAAAATACGTAGAATAAGAGTCTTGCAAAGCAAAAAAAGTAGAATTTTGGTTTACATTTTCAACCTGATTTATTTATTCGTTTCTAAGATAGTAATACAAAGCACTTGCATGGTAATACATGTAAATATCCTTTTTATAAAATTACAATTTATGCAAATCAAGCACCCATTTATTGATGTATGTAAAATGTAAAATGTATGTAAAATGATTTTTGCTTTACTTTTTAATGTATGTTGGATGTCATAAAATTTCACATTCCTTATTAATTTTTGCTCTAATCCTTCTTTTGCTGCATTTAGTTTTATATCAATGTGCGATTTAACATGTGTACCTTTACAGCCATGTCATAATGATATTGCACCTTTCCTTTTTACTTTCGTGACTGGTGCATTAACGCCGTCTGTTTACCGATATATTTTTCTACTCTGGCACGAACTATTTATTCTAAACATTTTCTATTTCTTCGTGTATTATGAATCACGAGAATATATATTTTTTTCGTATCTGTGTACATACGTGTACATGTCACATCTAAGGTAAGACTTGATTTGAAACTGAGAAAATTGTTCAAAGTTTTTCTTATGAGTAATCAACGTTATTGAAAGTTTTCTTTTTTTATACGTTTGTGAACTTGTTTCAGGTGATTTTGTTGGTGGTATGCATGGTAAACAATTTGATGTAATATCAGCCTTCGTTCTTACAATTTGAGCAAGTCATTCTTGTCACTTTTATCTCTTGCATTAAATCTGTTTCCTGATCCTGATTGGTTTTTGAGCAAGTTTCATTGCAAAATATGTATTTACAAAGCTTCAAGAGATGGCATAAGAATCTCAAAAATGTCATTTTTTTTACTCTTATTGTTTCTCCTCTGTTTACACACGTCATAAATTTCGATTGCAATTTTAGTTGATTCTTTAACTCATCCTATTATTTATTCATTTATTTATTTATGATAACCATTGTTTTTGCTCCCTTAGGTGAGAAAATCATATTCATTTTCTCTTTATGAAAATAATAATTATTCAATATAATATTAATATTTTCATTTTTATTATTCTGGGTTCTCTTTATTTTGTTATTAAAACATTTAAAATTAATGTATTGCCTTAAATAGTTACCTTTTTCCTTACTTCTCGTTTCTAGTATGTCTACTGCAATTCATCCCCAATGCCCTAATGGGCTTGCTCTAAGCACCCCCTCACCCACACTTTCGTTATGCATCGTGTCGCCTAAAGAAACCATTTAGAAGGCTAATCCCGCCTCCTTGTCGCCCTCAATGAGACCGGGGAGATCTCTTTTGGGACCACCGCTTGCACGAGCCCATCAGCCCTCTTCATCTAGTTTTCAAATAGGGAAATACCCCCCTCGTTGAAGGAAGATTGAGGTAGCCAGTATCCCCTGAGCTCTATACTTCAAGCTCTATACTTCATGCGCACGTGTGCAAACTATGATTCACCCCTTGCTGAATTGCACGGAAATAGCACAATGCACAGGAGGCATAATCGACAGTCGATGAATGCTCTTTCGGATCGCACCATCCAGCGGGGGAAGATCACTCATCTCCCGCAATAGGAACATGTACTACAATTACGGAAATAACGACCTTCGCAGTTGACGCTCACGGAATCACTAATCAGTCAAATCAAAGCACTATATAGAATCAAGAATGAACATATCAGAGGATTTCACGGGCCTTCTATTCACTCATTTTTTAATCTTCTTTTTCACCTTCATTCTATAACTTGACGCTAGTCACTTTCTCAGTCATTTCCTCTCCTCACAAATTTTTCTTGCTAGAATTTGTTTAACCTGTCAATATGTATTTTTGCTTATCCTAACCACATTTAATTGATTGTTATAGTACTATTATCTGCGAATTGTTTACCTAAAATTAGTGGTATAAGTAAAAGAACTTAAGCTTTCTGAATTAATTACGCTTCCATTTCATTTTGCCTTGGTGTTTTGCGCGTTTCCCCCCAACCGACGCCACTAGTGTGACGTAGCTCGTGGGTTCTCCAGCGATGGCGTAGCGAATGCAAATGGGAAAAAGCGCTGTTTTTATTTCCAATAGAAATCGTGTGTGACGCATCGCCTGAATATAGTTCGTTTGCCGCTTGGACGGGGGTACTGCAGAGAACCAGGTTATCGCGCCTGCACGGTCACGGGAGAGCACAGATGGAATTCGGGGCCTCGCACCGTGTCTTTTGTGTTTTCGCTTGGGAGTGTCCAGTCCCTTCGTGTCCCTCGCCCCAGAACCAACTCCTCCTCTTCCCTCCATCTCTCCACATCCCACCATATCCCGCCCCCACCATGACCCACCAAACTTCATTCCATCCAGTTCTGCCCGCCACACTATGCCCCACGCCGCCACAATCAGCCTCGCAGTGCCTCCCTCTACAACATCCAGGCCCTCTGTGTCCTGCCTGGCCCTTCCTCATTCCCTTCAGCAACGCCCTGCAATCCATCACCTGATTATCTCACCCCGCTCTGCCCCACTCGCTCCCCCCCACTCGCTCCGCCCCGCTTGCTCCGCCCCCGCTCGCTCCGCCCCGCTCGCTCCGCCCCGCTCGCTCCACCCCGCTCGCTCCGCCCCGCTCGCTCCGCCCCGCTCGCTCCACCCCGCTCGCTCCGCCCCGCTCGCTCCGCCCCGCTCGCTCCGCCCCGCTCGCTCCGCCCCGCTCGCTCCGCCCCGCTCGCTCCACCCCCGCTCGCTCCGCCCCGCTCGCTCCGCCCCGCTTGCTCCGCCCCGCTCGCTCCGCCCCGCTCGCTCCGCCCCGCTCGCTCCGCCCCGCTTGCTCCGCCCCGCTTGCTCCGCCCCGCTCGCTCCGCCCCGCTCGCTCCGCCCCGCTCGCTCCGCCCCGCTCGCTCCGCCCCGCTTGCTCCGCCCCGCTTGCTCCGCCCCGCTCGCTCCGCCCCGCTCGCTCCGCCCCGCTCGCTCCGCCCCGCTCGCTCCGCCCCGCTCGCTCCGCCCCGCTTGCTCTGCCCCGCTCGCTCCGCCCCGCTCGCTCCGCCCCGCTTGCTCCGCCCCGCTCGCTCCGCCCCGCTCGCTCCGCCCCGCTCGCTCCACCCCGCTCGCTCCGCCCCGCTCGCTCCGCCCCGCTTGCTCCGCCCCGCTCGCTCCGCCCCGCACGCTCCGCCCCGCTCGCTCCGCCCCGCTCGCTCCGCCCCGCTCGCTCCGCCCCGCTCGCTCCGCCCCGCTCGCTCCGCCCCGCTTGCTCCGCCCCGCTCGCTCCGCCCCGCTCGCTCCGCCCCGCTCGCTCCGCCCCCGCTTGCTCCGCCCCGCTTGCTCCGCCCCGCTCGCTCCGCCCCGCTCGCTCCGCCCCGCTCGCTCCGCCCCGCTTGCTCCGCCCCGCTTGCTCCGCCCCGCTCGCTCCGCCCCCGCTCGCTCCGCCCCGCTCGCTCCGCCCCGCTCGCTCCGCCCCGCTCGCTCCGCCCCGCTTGCTCTGCCCCGCTCGCTCCGCCCCGCTCGCTCCGCCCCGCTCGCTCCGCCCCGCTTGCTCCGCCCCGCTCGCTCCGCCCCGCTCGCTCCGCCCCGCTCGCTCCACCCCGCTCGCTCCGCCCCGCTCGCTCCGCCCCGCTTGCTCCGCCCCGCTCGCTCCGCCCCGCTCGCTCCGCCCCGCTCGCTCCACCCTGCTCGATCCACCCCGCTCGCTCCACCCCGCTCGCTCCGCCCCGCTCGCTCCGCCCCGCTCGCTCCGCCCCGCTCGCTCCACCCCGCTCGCTCCGCCCCGCTCGCTCCGCCCCGCTTGCTCCGCCCCGCTCGCTCCGCCCCGCTCGCTCCGCCCCGCTCGCTCCGCCCCGCTCGCTCCGCCCCGCTCGCTCCGCCCCGCTCGCTCCGCCCCGCTCGCTCCGCCCCGCTCGCTCCGCCCCGCTCGCTCCGCCCCGCTCGCTCCGCCCCGCTCGCTCCGCCCCGCTGGCTCTGCCCCGCTCGCTCCGCCCCGCTCGCTCCGCCCCGCTCGCTCCGCCCCGCTCGCTCCGCCCCGCTCGCTCCGCCCCGCTCGCTCCGCCCCGCTGGCTCTGCCCCGCTCGCTCCGCCCCGCTCGCTCCGCCCCGCTCGCTCCGCCCCGCTCGCTCCGCCCCGCTCGCTCCGCCCCGCTCGCTCCGCCCCGCTCGCTCCGCCCCGCTCGCTCCGCCCCGCTCGCTCCGCCCCGCTTGCTCCGCCCCGCTCGCTCCGCCCCGCTCGCTCCGCCCCGCTCGCTCCGCCCCGCTCGCTCCGCCCCGCTCGCTCCGCCCCGCTCGCTCCGCCCCGCTTGCTCCGCCCCGCTCGCTCCGCCCCGCTCGCTCCGCCCCGCTCGCTCCACCCCGCTCGCTCCGCCCCGCTCGCTCCGCCCCGCTTGCTCCGCCCCGCTCGCTCCGCCCCGCTCGCTCCGCCCCGCTCGCTCCACCCCGCTCGATCCACCCCGCTCGCTCCACCCCGCTCGCTCCGCCCCGCTCGCTCCGCCCCGCTCGCTCCGCCCCGCTCGCTCCGCCCCGCTCGCTCCGCCCCGCTCGCTCCGCCCCGCTCGCTCCGCCCCGCTCGCTCCGCCCCGCTTGCTCCGCCCCGCTCGCTCCGCCCCGCTCGCTCCGCCCCGCTCGCTCCACCCCGCTCGCTCCGCCCCGCTCGCTCCGCCCCGCTTGCTCCGCCCCGCTCGCTCCGCCCCGCTCGCTCCGCCCCGCTCGCTCCACCCCGCTCGATCCACCCCGCTCGCTCCACCCCGCTCGCTCCGCCCCGCTCGCTCCGCCCCGCTCGCTCCGCCCCGCTCGCTCCGCCCCGCTCGCTCCGCCCCGCTCGCTCCGCCCCGCTTGCTCCGCCCCGCTTGCTCCGCCCCGCTCGCTCCGCCCCGCTCGCTCCGCCCCGCTCGCTCCACCCCGCTCGCTCCGCCCCGCTCGCTCCGCCCCGCTTGCTCCGCCCCGCTCGCTCCGCCCCGCTCGCTCCGCCCCGCTCGCTCCGCCCCGCTCGCTCCGTCCCTCCCCTGCGTTGAAGTGAGCGAGATGCTTTTTGTTTTGGTCTGTGGCTTTCTTGCGACGCGACACCAAGAGATCTCGGTAAAGGTGAATGAACTGAATTTTCAATTTAGTTATTATAACTATACATCCACGTTACAGAACGAACTTCATGGCTTTCATCTCGAAAGTTCTAGTGTCTCATTGATTATCACTTTCTGCTGAACCAACCTAAAGAGTGTTTTCGAGTCACGAATGTCACAGTGAGGATTATAGTACTAACACCATTATGTGACTGTCCATTTCTTCTCTGCCCGTTTCATCCCAGTCTATTGCATCATTACTTATTTCACCTACGTCTTTCTAAAGATATGATGTACTCGCCTCTCTGATTGAAATTGCTGTCCAAACGTCCCTGCTCTTTGCTTTCCTTATTCATCAAGTGCAGGCCCCTATTCCAAATTCGTCACACCAGTGGGATTTTGGTGCCCAACATTTCTTTTCCTGATCCTGGGATCCCATGAAAGTGTTGGGTGTGTCCAACAATCTGTGATCCATCCATTTGCATAATGTGTTCTATTCGCCCAAATTTGTATTTTTATTGCTTCGTTATTCATTTTTTTATTTTGCCCAAAGATCTTCACGTCTTATTCTCTTCGTGACCGTTATATCATGAATTTTTCTACTTTTCTTTGTGAAATTTGTAATAATTACTCGTTTTGGTGTTGAATGTCCAAAAAGAATGAACGCAATATTTGTAAATAAAAGTGATTGATAGTTTTTTTACTTGAGGATTGGGGAAGAAGGCTTGCCAGTGTAGACTTCTGGTTTTATCAAATCTTGTTAGCTCGTTTCTGTGACATTTTGACAATGTGAGATTTTATGTACATCAAAAACAAAAACGAGAGTATAGTGTAACAAAATGACTAGGTAACAGAAAGAGGCATTGATACTTACGTGCGTTTTTCAAACAATAATTAATTTACAAAAATTGTGTTGATTTGATTGGTCTCAAACATAATTAGGTTTTTGTAATATAAGGGCTACACATTTTAAAATGTGTTTCAAAATATGGTGTATATTGTCGTGAAACGATATAATACAGAATTCGGACGGGCTTCTCACAATCTAAATAGGAATTAAAACTATTCATAAAATGACATGTTCATTTCCAGCCGTTATTTAGCACACGTTTATTGAAAAAATAAAGAATAAAATATGAATTGAAATATGCTGAGTACCTGATGCCCATGCATTAGAAGAAAGTTGCCCTGCTGAAACCTTGACTATCAGTTTTAGGTAGAGGCACCTTTAATGTGCCGCCTCCGCATTGACTAGATTTTCGAATAAGGAGATTCAATTTCGTCATTTCATATGAGATTCGTAATGGACAAAGAACGTTCGGTGCCGATTTTCTCGGGATTCCACCATTTTCCTATCTCTCATTACGCCATCTACTCCATCTTCATATTCATTATCCATCACATTACCTGACATATGATTATAATCGCCAGATTCATTATCATTACATCTCAATGCTCAATGCCCTACAATGGAGACCAACGTCCAATGCGGCAGATTACTCCTGCAGAATTAACGCCGCTCACAATTGAAGCTGTACAAATGAATTTATTATGTTGCAGGATAAATTACTAAAGAGGGTTTATTCATTATGAAACAAATGCGATTGCGTATGTAGTCACTGCAAACGGAGGGTCCTAGATTCGAGTACCTACGGCCGTGGACTTGCGACACCTGCTTTAGCGAGATTCATGCAAGGCAATTCATGTATGGGAATTCCTGAGATACGTTTTGATAGGTCGTTTCCAAGATTTTCTCTTATCCATTCCAGATGAATGTGGGAGGATTTTAATAAATAAAATCCCGATTTTTCTCTAAATTTAAATTACCGGGAAAGATGGCTCAGTGCATCAACTAATGTCACTGAAGTCCCTCTGACCGGGAGGTCCTAGGTTCAAGTTCCGACGGCGGCAGGATTTTCGACATTAGCTTTTCAGCTAGGTTGAATTCAGTCACTGTCTGGAGGAGAATTCTAGCGGTCGGCTGCTCTGATCGGTAGTTTTCCGTGTTTTCTCCGATCAACATCTGGCAAATGCCGGAGCAGCACCCTAACAAACGGGCCACGGATCGCGCGCGATCTTCTCTTCCTTGTCCTATCCTCATCCCTTACACACGCACTTACACTAACATACACTACACTACCACACATGCCGGGAGACCAGTCGGGAGCTTAGAGCTTGTCCCGGCTGGGGTGGTGCCCCGCTGGTGGGTGATACCTGGTTAAGGGAAACCCCGCTAGTCGACGGTAGGTCGGCACCGGATCTCGCCATCCATCGACGAAAAGATCGCAGGAAAGCACGCAGTACACTTACGGGACTAATGACCTCTGTAATTGACGCGCCCCAGAATCACGAACAATCAACCATCTAAATTTAAATCATTTTCGAAATTAGTAGCAGTAACCAGCAGTTATCTTACTCTTGGAAAAATACGCAGCTCTTTTCCTCTTACCTTATACTAAAGAGTCAGGCAACTTGAGCGCTGATATGATTCTAAGAAACAAGCAAGATCCAACCACCTTCTGTGCGACTGCTCAGTCTGGTACAGTGCGCCAGAAAAGTCTTTGCGCTGTGGCGCCATACCAACGACAGTGCCAGCAACAAAAGTTATGTTGGTAGCACGAACTGCAGCTTATAACACATGGAAACGTAAATTGCGTACTCACCTTGCTCGTAACAGATTCTGTAAGTGTTGTCCCCTTCATTTGTTTGCCAATGATCTGGTTGATACCAACATAAATGCGCTTTTTAATTGGAGGTTCTAATTCCTTTCGATTCGGAGAGTTTTCCTGGAGCACTGTGTAATAGGCCACAGACCGCGCGAGATCCTTCCTTCTCCATTTCATCCTCACTCCTACCCTGAGAGCAAAGCAGAGGGAAAATCTCCGACAAGAGTACGGATGAGGCAACTAGCTGTGCATCCGAGCCACTTTGTCTCGTGCGGTGGGACGACCGAAATAAAGGAAACGTATAGTGAAGATCTGTCAAATGAATAATTGATGTTCTATTTCACTTGAGTTTTGGACCAGAGAAGCAATTACAGCACATTTTCCTTAAGTGATTTTAGTGCAATCGCTTCGTTAATTTGATTAATAGTTTGCTGCATAAAACCGTATTTAAAATTGAAATAATTTTGAATTGATTCTTATTTTAGATTTGAAAGTCCTCTACCAGTTCTAAGAAACATTATGCACACCTTTGTCCTTCAATATGTATTTTGCTGCAACATTTGTGGTCTTTTCAAACATTAACATACAACATACAAATGCAATGTTAAATAGGAAAATATTACACATTACACTTAATTTCGCTTGGCAAGGTCACCTAAATGTATTTATATAAGTTAATGCCCGGAAGGACTTAAGGTACATCTTCTGGCAATATTGAATTCGTGTACAGTATATTAAAGCGATAATTCACATTTACTTGTTAAGTGTGTAGCGAAGTAAAACCAAATTGAATTACATTTACGATATTTTTTTATTACCGCTTTTTCCTCCAACAACCACATATCGGACGGTTTTAGTACAAATGTTGCCTATACATTTATTACCGAGGTGAACCTCGTCGTAGGAATTGCGCGTCAGCAGGATTTTGTGATCCCTTTTACGATCGTAACCTTTTGAGGCTACGCGGAATATAGACTGGAAACAATACGGATGGCGTCCAAACCGGGACTTAGTGGACTTTACGTGCTTCGCAGAGTCCATAATCGCCTGCTGGCGACGTGCACGTTCACGTGCTCCTATTGACCGCTGGCGCGCTGGCGGCGGCGCGGCGCCGGCTTTGGAAATTGGGATGTGCAGCTCGCGCAGTTAGAGGCTGCCTAACGAAGAGAAACCGGCTGCCCATACGACGTCCGGGTTTAAGCAAATACTCAACTTTATTAGCCCCCCTAAAATACTAATAATACTTACCTTATTTTGTACTCTTGCGTTTTATTACTTTCCGCCGGTGTTTCGTAACACGATTCACCTCGCGTTACCTTTCATAAAAAAAATTCATTTTGGAGTGCACACCGACGTTGGCTATGGAGGCGGGTCGATTAAGTTTTAAAAAAATCGTGTAGTTTGTAAATGTTTTACCTCTGGGCAGACGGTATGGACAAAATCAATACTCCTACCATATTCTGTTGTTTTAAAAATTATAATACGATTTAAAAGAGATTTCTAATGCCCTCATTTTTAAAGGGTAAATGTACTTACTTGGAAAGATAATTGAAACAAATAGAAGAAAAAATATGCTTAAGAATACAGTTTATTACTTTATAAAGAAAATGACAAAATTGATTACGCGTAGACATGTCTTTCGATATTATTAAGCAACTATTCTTTTTTGTTAATTGTGTTAATTTGAATATTTTCGTAATGTATAATATTGTAAAAATCAAACGACATTTTCGATATTTAAGTATTAAAAAGTCCAATAAATGAACGATTTTCGAATATTGAAATTAATTCGAGGTGTGCAATATGACCACAATGACGGCAATAAGGCACACGAGAGACATTTCGTATCAGGAACCCCCAAAGCTTCCTTTTCCACAAAATACGGAGACGCGTAATATTTGCAGGATTACAATATCCACTAAATTTCATATGCGAGCAAATAAACCGTCCCGCAGTTGGCCGTCGGTGTGTGGCGGGCGGCGTGTCATTTTGTTTAGTGCAGGAGGGCGGGCGGGCGGGCGGGCGGGCGGCGCCGTGCGTTTCATTAGGTGCGAGTTCTGCTGTGTGTTGTGTGGCAGGTTGCCGCGCGGAGCCCGCCCGCCGCCGCCGCTTCCTTCGCAGCCAGCTGCTCCTTCGCCACACGCTTTCATATCGCCCTTAATTAAAAATCGCCGCCAGTAAATTAAGTTTCTGTCGCGGCCCGCTGCGGCGACCGCCCGTCCTTCCCATCTCTCCTCCCGTACCCGTCCCTCCTCTCGTCCTCTCCTCCTCCCGTCCCGCTTCCTTCCTTGCCCCTCTCTCCCCTCGCTAACTCCCCACGTTCGTTTCCACATCTCTCTTCACATCACTCCCCCTAGACTTTCCACCCGCTGCTTACTCCCTTCGTCTCCTCTCTCCGTCTCTACTGCTGGCTTCCTGCTCCCATCTCCATCCCGCTACCCTCCACTCCCCTCCCCCTCCCTTCTATCTTCTCACCGCTTCTTCCTCCTCTCTACTCCCCTCTCATTCCCGCGATATTTTTCTCCCTTCTCCTTCTTTCTCTCCTTGCTCACCGCCAGTCCCTCCCCTTCTGACGCCCAACACTGCTCGCCGCTGAAGCGTTCATCACAGCAAACCGAAGAACGTTCGTTGTAGAGAATTTTTTTCATGAAGGAAAAAGGCCCGGAATGTTACTAATGTATCTCAATTTTTTAGTTTTATTTCCGAGTTCTTGATGCGTCGAATGAGCTTTTAGAATAGTTATCCTAATATTTTATTACCTTTGAAATTCTTTTATTACTTGAAAACCATTCTTTTTAAAAACGTCTATGTCGGATTTAAAATAAAAAGAATTCAAGAAGAAAATTGAATGAGGTTCTATGTAATAGATCTTGAAAGTAATGCGTCAGTTGTGTTTAGATGTTAACAATCTTATTGAAGCAATTAAAATGATTTTCTTCTTGGTAAACGTACACAGGTATTGAATTTATATCGACAGTTCAATGCATCCAATTGTTTAGGTCAAGCCGGAAACATTATCGTAACAGATTAGATATAAATTAAGCTAAGAATTTTATTTCTTAAAACAATTCAACATTTTTATTCTGCTGTTAATTAATGAAACGAGAACAGAGATGCACTTGAAGTAATTGTATATGTATTATTTCCTGTATTTAAGTTGAATTTTCGTTAAACTGTGAAAAATACATTTTCAAAATTTTAATTAATTTCCGAGTCACAGTAACCTACAGGTCGTCCTAATACAGCTTCCCAGAGCATGCTGCAGTGAGCAGATCCTGCTGGCTGCTCAAGCTAGGAGTTGAAATCTTATTGCTTTGTGAGGGCGTTTCAAAAAAATTCAGAAATATGATTTAATGGCGGAAGAATGTTTGCGGAAGTAACGTGTGACCCTTGTTTTAGATACGTTTTGTTACCCAACGGATGCTATAAATCTGTCTTAGGCGAGATTTTTCTGGATAGTGTTGTTTAAAAGGGGTCGAAACCTGTATTTGCTGAATCCGAATGTAATATTTTTTTAAATATTGTAGTTCACATCAAATATCCATTTTAGTCATTAATATTTCGAATGTTTCGTTTATAGTTATAAAACAGCAATAAACACATCACCAAAGCATTCGGACACGAAATATTTCTTTAACAAACGTGGAATTTCGTACTAGGTTTTGTTCTTACGTAACACACCCTTCGTCGTTTTCAATATTTTAAAACAATATAACTGTTTTAAAAAACCACAAAATGAATATTACTTTGAGTCGAAAGATTAAATACATTTTAAAAGTATCAGGAGGAATCCAATAACAATTTTGCTTGTGCAAGTGCGCATATCACCTAGGTGGGGCGTATTGCTGATATTACAGTTGAACACAGTGATCTTCCTGAACACATTTGTATAATGCGTTTTACAGAAACAAATGAATTGAAGTTAATATAGTAACTATATAAATAACTAACATTAGAATTTGTCAAGGCGAAAAACAACGGAGCAATGTTACAAATGTTTCGCACACGCTATGAAATGTTTCGTGCACGCTTCGTATTGTTTCGTACACTATTGGTTAAAATATTACCAAATTGCCGTTTCCACATGGAAAACTAGCAGAAGGAACCAGGTTTTGCGCACGGATTGTTAAGAAACAATGTTTTTTTTATCGTTTCGTCCGAAGTGAAGTATTTGTCAGCATTGCCTTTTCCGAGGAATCCAATCTCTCTATTCATTTTCATCAGACATTTTCATTAGTAATATGGAAATGGCGCTTGACTGAAGTGAAAGCGTGAGCATCCCCCTCCTTCCTCACCGTTTGCGGAGCTGAACCAAACCGACCACGCACACGGTGCGGCAGTTCCCAGCATGAATTTTGGCCCTCGCCGTGGCCTCTGTAGGCCGAGCCACGTCCGGTAATTGGAGAGGGCCCGCACGTGGTGCTTCTTTTCACTCGTCTCTAAAGAATGTTCGTAACAAGTCGCAGTAAATTTAATTCCTGCCCGTGGCCAGGACTCGGCGCGTGGATCTTAGGTGGCGACCGCTCCGGGAAAAATTGTGGCGCCGAGTTTAACTCCAGCCGCCACCGCTGCCGCCACCGCCGCCGCAACCGCACCACCGCCGCCACCGCCGCCGCAACCGCCGCCACCGTCGCCACCGCCGCCACCGCCGCCACCACCCGCCACCACCGCCGCCACCACCGCCACCACCGCCGCCGCCGCCGCCGCCGCCGCCGCAGTTTGCGTTGCGTTTCCACAGCGTCCGGGATGTTTCTATTTAACGCAGTCTTATAATTAATTGCCAGCCCCCTGAAACGTAACGGTCCATATTATTGTCATTTCTTCTCTGCCTTGCAAAGAGGATATCATATTAGAAGACCTGAATAAAGAAGCAGAACTTTTCTTGAAGTGGTGGAGACTATTGAAAGGGCTTTCTCGGTTTCACTGATTGTAGGTTTAATGCAGAAGCCTGCATGGTTTGCTTAAGATATTAGCTGTGGTAAAATCGTAGTGTTTGGAGAAATAGGTTCTTGATGCAAGGTGTGAATCTGTAAGACGAGAAGCTTGTTTTTAAATTGTTATTTTTGTTGTTGAGAAAGACTGACATTTCTCATAAGAAGAAGCTGTCGACGAGAAATGAATGGCGTATCTAGACTCTCGGACGATTGAGATATTACGACCTTGGGGTGCTCATGGGCAGCGTGGATAGATTTCTCTGAGGCGCCCCCGGGTTCGATTCCCGGCTGCGACAAAAATGGACATGTTGCTTCCTAATACAAAATTGTCTCAGGGCTTTGTTTTTAAACTGTGTGAGAAAAAAGCTCAGGCAGTCCAGGTGAGCTAGGTACGGTTACAAGAAAACCTAATGCTTGCCACATGTTTCCCGTACCCCTGACGTTGTATAATAAATATAAAGTAGGACCTAGGATTAGGACACGACCCTAGCTTGCAAAAGTCGAATTAATCCTACCCTAAAATGCCAAATACATACATATTACTGCTCCAAGATCACCGCTCCGGCCCGTCGCTGACACCACTGTCCTCATCGATATTATGGCCCATTGCCTCTTAATCACTGACCACCGTTGGATTCCTTACGATTTGCTGTTTCCGTTGTTTCTACTGTGCTGTTGTTTCTACACACAATTTCAATTGTATTTGTTAGGATGTTTTTCTCTATCTTCGCTAATGTAATTTTGTTTTGTTCTCTCCTGTGTTGTTTCTACACCATACCATTTACGCTACGCTTCACGACAGGATATGTAAAGGAAAGTGGTTGGACTGAGTGGTGATTTTTACTGTGTAAGTAATGCAACATGAGTGATGTCACGTTAATCTTCTGTTGACTTACTAGTTATCATTATCTTGCGTGATAATTTCACTTTATTATCAAATTCATTCATTCATGAATTTTTCACTTATACTTAGTCGTAACGGTTTTGGATGTATGTCGAATTAAATACCCATTATGTTTTATTTCCTTCAGTACAGTAATTCTGGAGTCTTGTGTGTTGTTTTTATTCAGATTGGTATTATACCATTGCCTACTTTACTTTTAGATGCGTAATGTTGAAAGAAATGTACTATCTTCCGTTCTACTAAATTTTATTTAGATCATCACTTTTTCAGTGGAGTTAATAAAAATGTATATTTTTTAAAGTTAATGCCGTCACTTTTTCTCAAGATCTACGTTTAATGTAATAATTATTCTATATTTTTAGCAAAATGTTGGCTTACCCCCCTTATTGCATTGTGTTTAGTGTCTTTCATTTTTCTTCAGAAAGATATATCACTCTTACCCATGTCCTACGATTTTCTCCTGTCTTTACTGTAACTTTTTTCTGTCATCTTCTATCATACTCTTTATTCAGGTCTTCATCATTGTTTCTTTGTTTACCGCCCGTTTTTTCTGTTATTTCTAGCAATCGAACATATATTCGTCTGTTTACAGTGGCCTTCACTTCTTCTGTCATTCCTTTTTTCTCTCTTTTTGCACCCCTACCGCCTCCCGACTTTTACTCTCGTCTGTAGCTTCTCACCATGACGTTTTTATCATAGTTTATTCCCCCGTTCTCTATTAACGTGCTCCTTCCTGAGCAGTGTCTCCACCAGCACCAGCGCTGTTCCCAGCGCCTCGCCCTTCCCGCTCGCCGCCAGCGCCTCTCGTGGGATTTACTGGGACGACGCACGCGCCGTCGGGGCGTTTTCATAAGCGAAATGCCCGCAGGCGCCATGGCGCCTCGGCAGAGGGGTGTAGGGGGGCGACGGAAGGGGGGCGGGCAATGCACAGAGGGGCCTACGCAGTACGTACAGAATCGTGCGACTTGAATTCTGCGCCGCTTTGGGGAAAGAGCTGGGGAAGGAGTGTCTGGGGGCGAGGGTTTGTTCGGGGTGACTTGGATTCAAGGCTGCGGAGTTTAACTTTGTGAGGAAAAAAGTCGAATTTTTTTTTGAGAGTGGGGATTGGGAAACGGAAAGAAAAATGCGACTCCGCTGTTCTGTTCCCAGAGCGCTGCTTCGATGGCAGTCATTAGGCTGAGAACTCAAACATGCTGGCGTGCCTAATTGGTCTTCGGCAGTAACTGAAGGAAAGTCGTAATAGAAATTGTTTTAATCAAAAAGCGGAATTTTGTTGAATATTATTCATAAAATAGTATTTTCTGATCTTTTAAATATTTAAATATTCTTTTTAGTATGTCACAAAAATCAAAATACTGTATTGTGAATTTGAAGTTGAAATATTGAGGTGAAGTTGAATTTACTTAAATAGAAAATACGAGATACAATTGCGTTCAAATTGCAGATAAATTAACTGTAATATTTTAGTATTATTACTTTAATTCCGTGAGCTTTATTTATTTACATGTTTCCCAAAATCCAACTCTGTGTTTTATTGCATAATAAAACGCTTTAATGTTAACTTCTACAGATGTTTCATGGAGAACTGTCGGAACGTAAATATTCTTTATAAGGAAAAGCTGCTTTCCCAAAGGGCATTTGTTTGAGACGAGACTCTAAATAATTTATTCTTAAATAGAATCTGAGTGAGAGGTTCCTGTGTAATAAGCGTTAATGAGATATTTGCTATTACGTGAAAGTACATTTAAAACCAAAATAGAATACCAAATTGCAGCTTTTAGAACCTTTCAAATCATGAGTTATATTTTCTTTCAATTCTATCTACTACTTTGAGTCAATAAAATAAAATTTATCTTGCAATTTTTTTTCATAATCTTCTTTGCTGAATGATTCAGAGAGACGTATACGTTTCAAATATTTAGGCTATATAATACAATTTTGAAAATAATTCTATATGTCAATATTTATTAGATTGTAGGTAAATTATTGTTGGAATATTGCCAATACTTCTATATTCTATTATCTTGTAACAATTACACCAGAAATCACGTAACGTCATATCTAGTAGGAGAAATTGTTATCCATTTGTCCCAGCCGTTTCCAAATTCTTCCTCTGTGTTAGTTGATGAATGTTACTTCCTGTGTTAACACGACCTCTGTTCTGCGCTGAAGCTCCAAACATTTGCCTGTGCTACAAGTCCATGTCTCGTATCGTAGTCCCAAGAGAAATTCATTTTTTTACTTATCGAACGGCGTGAATTTCGGTAAAACTTCGAATATCTCCGAAACCAGGAATTAAAACGACGTCGATGTCGTGTATTCTCAGTAAGGTTTGTGTTGAGATAATAATAGTGAGAATGATAATAAATATAATATTGTTAATAACAATTTTAATAATAGTGATACAAATTATATTAATAAGTGAGAAAAGGTAAGAGTGATTGTAATAAAAGACGGGGAAAACTGGCAAACCACGTAGAAATCTGCCGTAAAAAATCTGTGTCTCACACCCACTGTATTTGGATTGGATGGGGCTAAACCCTATTCTCAGCGGTAGAAGGTGAGCAGTTGCCCGCTACATCACGAGTCACCTCAGTCGGCATCTACATCAGGGAGTACTGTGGGCAAAACCAGTGAATCAAGCGCAAAATACCAACATACGGTGTGCCAGTTTGAATGTGCTGCATGCCTCCTGTTTTGTTCCCTTTCTGACCGCGAGCTCCTAGGTTTGAAGGCCCAACGCTAGCAGACTTCCAACACTAGCTTGATAGCAAGGACGAACTCAGTCGCTGTGTGCAGGAGAATTCTAGAGATCAGCTACTCTGACCGGTAGTTTTCCGTGGTTTCTCCGTCAATGCCAGGCGAATGTCGGAGCAATTTCTTGACAAACGAGCCACGGTTGGCTACCTTTAGTTTCTCATCTACGTCCCATCCTCTCTGCTCATAAACTCTCACATTTACAAGCACTATACTACCACACACGTCGGGAAGTATGACCTTGTATCGGCAGAGTGTGGTGTACTCTGGGAAAGATATTCTGGGGGAAGTTCTCGGAATCCGACGTGTAGGTCGGAGTCGGATATCACGTTTCAGCGGGGAAGTGACATCGCTATTTCCGGTTATGCAACGTGCTCTGTGCTAGTGTTGTCAAGGTCAATGTCACGAGCGGGAGTCCGTGGAACGAGTGCCACGGACGCCCC